>QVRM01004506.1:0-99453 GCA_003439945.1 Dermanyssus gallinae
CTTTCGGAGTTGTGTCCGACCCGCCCAATATTCGCCTGAAAGATCGATAACCTACCCGTCTCTACGGAACACTGTCTTCTTCTCTTCCGTTTTAGCCATGTATGTGGACGTTGTCGGCCTCCCTTATTGCTACACACTCTTTCTTTTCTAGTGCTTTTCCTTCTCCTCCTTATACGCTTTCTCAACCAACGTTTAACCAACGCTGCCCAACGGCCTCATTAACGAGACGGTCTTTACATATTCTCACGTCAGCCTACTAGCTTGCTTGGCTGCCCTGTACCGTTCGTTAAACCAGGCTTCTCTCCTTTGGCGGCAGCATCGCAGACCTCAATAAGCCTACCAGACTGCGTTCATTGGAATCTACCTGGATTACCCACTGGCAGACCCAATAATCCTTGTAAAAGGACGTTGCCGTTAAACTTTCTCCCTAAGCCTTTCCTACTCCCTTGTTCTTGAACGCTGCCTCTAATTTTCACCCGGATACCCATAGGTATATGTTTTCTGAGTCCCGCACCTTCCTGTAAAGGATTGTCGTCCCCTGTAAATAGTATGCCTATTCTGGCTATATCGGTTGCAAATATATCAATAACTGATGTCCCGGAGTGGCATTCATATGTGAACACATTTTCCTGTTAACTACCCAACCGCCGAACGCCTCCAGTACGTCTAGCAAGGCCACCGTTCGTTTCAAGTAAACCCTGTCTAATCTCGCGTTAAAATCCCCTTCTATGATCATCGGAACCTTCCACGGTAGCGCTTCTATCCCCAGCAAGAGCCGCTCAACCATAGTATTTGTGGGCTCCGTCCCCCGCCGGTTGTACATAGGTAGCCACTAGTTCTAGTTTAGATGACATTACTACGATTAGATTTTCTGCTATTATCCCCACGCTCATTTCTCCCACCGTCGGTCTAACGAAAATTGATACCCCTGCTCGGCCTACCCGGACCCTTTTTACACAATGCCCGCGCATGGTATCCATAGAATCCCCGAATATCATATAACCCCTCGCAATTCCACATCACTATCTGAATACCTGCATTCACTACGTCTCCAAACTTATATTACATTGCTGATCTGCTGGTTCTCGCACGCGTGCGGCCTGCTCACTGTTGTCTTCAGAAGTCAGGTCGATTTGGAACGTGATGAAGATGACAATACATGATCTGCGCTTCTGTTCTCCCGCGTAGGTTGGGTCCTATCAGCGTTAGTGGTCGTGGATTGTTGCAGCATAGATGAGGTGAGCTAACGGGGCGCCCATCAGTCCTCCCAGAATACTCGGAATAGCTTCCTGAATGGCCCTAGCCACCGTCTGCACGATGACATCCGTTAACCTCGGCATAATCGCCGCAATCACCTGTTGCACTATATCCTTCACTCTCGGTAGCGGCACTTGCTGGTTCACTCAGTTATGTCCGGTTCATTTCAAGTGAGGCACTTGTTGCTGCTGGTGTCTCGTTCTGGTTCAGGTCGTGAGGTTTGAGCGCCGCCTCGTTATTCTTGATTCCGTTTCTTACTACGGAGGACTAAGCGCGCCTTGAGAAGTTGTCAGAGGCCTGTATGTTGCCCACAGGCGTGCAGAGTGGTCTATCAATAATGAGATTTAAGAAAGAAATCTATCAATAATGAGAATTAAGAAAGAAATCTATCAATAATGAGATTTAAGAAAGAAATCTATCAATAATGAGCATTAAGAAAGAAATCTATCAATAATGAGATTTAAGAAAGAAATCTATATAATAATGAGATTTAAGAAAGAAACCAGTCGCAAGACTGCCAATGCAATTGTATCTGCTGGGGGACACTCTGCTGTTCATCGCGGATCTGAAGAGACGCTTCAACCTGCCGGAGACTCCGACCTACAAGGAATTCATCCGCATGTGGGAGGACTGAATGGTAGACATCGACCCGAAACATCTTCGGCACGGGTGCCATGCAAGACTTGGAAGGACCTAGGCCGCACAAGCCGCCACGTAATGACTCGCTTCGCGGCACACGGCTTCCACGACCCCCCATCCATCATGTATGTGTACTCGGTGCGGGGCCTTTTGCACAAAATATCACGGGGCAATCTGCCCACGTGTGATCTCTCTAAGGAGCCTTTTGCAGTGATATTTTTTAATATATCATATCGAGCATTAACTATGTACCACAACAAAGATGACTTAATTAAATGATGATGGTTTTTGCATCCAGATCTGCTGAAAGAAAAGTTCTTAACGAAGTAAGTACTATTTTGTGGAGATTACTGTGCCATGCAATTGCTTCGAAGGACAGCATTAAAAGATTTGTATAGCCCAACATTGGTTAATACATAAAAAAGCTATCAAAAGAGAGAAATACTTACACTCCCGCCCTTTAACCGCAATTTAATACGCGCGGACCCGAACGGGAGTGCCCACCAGCCCGAATTGACAGGCCGGCAGATCCCCCACCCTCCCCCCTATCGAGGTTCGGAATGGGGGTACCACACTACTCCACCGTACCGATTAAACGCATTCACCTCGCAATTCCGCGTTACACCCCAGAATATACATTCCCCCCGAAGGAGGTCCGACCACTCCAGAGCAGGGGTTCCCCGTAAAATACGGGGCCAGAAGGTCCTCTCGACCGGTGGTCTGCGTTCGTGTGGCCACTTCTCACTCATTTTGCCTATTAAGCCAAGGCAGCAGGCGTCCCGGACGGTACCACCGAGTGTCACTCGGGGCGTTAACCGTCCAGCCCGGGGGACTTCTATGCAGCACAAGTCCCCCGTATTGGCAGTAGCCTTAACAGCCCTCGAATGGGCCACGACAGGATGACAATATAAATTCGTTGACACCCAAATCTATCGTATGCCTTGCCCCCCGGTTAGTTGTTAAAACACGGGAGTGTCGGTTTCGGGAGTTTGTACCGTCTGACTAACTTACAAGTGGGCCCGTGAAGGTCCCCGCATCGTGTGGTGGTCACGCCCCAGCGGACCAAGGCCGGTAAGAGAGTCATAGTTACTCCCGCATAAAAAAGCTATATATATACGAGTATATATATATAATTGCTATTTAAGTGCCTTTTTTTCTGGGTGTGTGCATATATGTATCTAAATCTACCTACTACACTTCCCCCTTTGTCGGCCCGTGCTGGTACTTCCTCATATAGTACTCCAGATGCCTGGAAACTCCGGCCTCACCGCTTTCTCTACTCTCGGAGTTTCATCTCATCGTTCCTGCGCTCTGTCTTCGGCCACCTTCGTCCCCGGGCCCGACGGCTTCGCTTTAGATTTCTTTCTTTCTCCTTTAAGCCACTTGAAAGGTGGCGCTAGGCCAACCGTTGCGAAAGCTCAAGCGTATCCCGCCCGACCGGTTTTCTTTAACTTCCTGAACGCCTCCTCCCCCCGCACGAATGAATCTCATGTGGAAGGTGGTAGAACCGTTTACCCAGCTAACCTGCGCTGCACTCGTTGACTTTGCCAATTTGCGCAACTCCCCGCAGTTTCATACCTTCTTGCTAATCGCATATTTTATAAATTATATCTGCTGCACGCAACTCCTAGCACGCAAACACCACAATATCATCTAAATATGCACTATTTTCTGGAAGGTCCTTAAGTGTCTCGGTCGGTGATAGTTTGCACCCGGTCGCTTTTCTTTGCTACACTCGATATCAGTACAGAAAATTTCACCGGCTCACTTACCCCCTTGCTTAATTATTTTTCCCCTGATCCCATATGTCAAATAGGAGTCTGCTTAATCCCTGCTGCTGCTTGCGTTTCATATTATTATTATATTCCACGTATTTGACGTGGTTGAATGGCACAACTCGTACTTATTTTGTGAATATACTAATAGTGGTGAATAAATATATATATATATATATATATATATATATATATCAAACATTTGAATAAGGCATAGAAAGACGTTAAATAAAAAAAAACCTTGTCATTCAATTGTAGTATAAATAATAATCCCTGAGCATATTATCATTAATACCTTAAATAAGTAATTATTAACTTTAAATATTAATAATTATCATCTTATTTATTTCACTCATATTGAGTATGCATATAACATAGATCATTATACAGATTATACAATTATACAGTCAGCTGCTCTCGGCATGTTATTCGAGAGAGGCAGTGCATGAAACTTCGTACACGCCTGAGAGCACAGTCGACGAATAATAATAATTATGCATGGGTTGAGAAATAATAACATGGTATAATATACAGTCCCTGAAAAACTATAGGGCCACCAATTTTTGCCACATTTTACGCATTTATTGTAACCAATCGTGTAAAGATTACAGTAATACGTGCTCACAGATTAACAGCGGAGACTTCCATCGACATTTTGGGTCTCAGATTACATTGAACTACGAGATTTCCACATTTGGCACAGCTACACAGCGAAAAAATATTGAATGAGCCCAAACGTCGTTAATCCGCTTAATTCACTCGTTAAGACATGTATCTTGCTAGTGGCATTATAATATTATTATAATTGTGCTAAGTGTGGATATCTCGTGGTTCAAAGTAATCCGAGACCCCAAATGTCGATGGAAGTCTTCGCTGTTACTCTGTGAGCATATACCACTGTGATATTTACACGATTGGTTATAATAAATGCGTGAAATGTGGCAAAATTGGTGGCCCTATATTTTTTTCAGGCACTTTATATCTACACATATAGTTCATATTGTAACGTTGGTGTGTTAGGCTAAAAGTACTGCAGCCAGAGCGACTCAAGAACGATGAATGACGACACGCGGCACAAGGTCTAATGCAAAGCACAGTCGAGCAACGGATGGTTTTTAAGCCATGCTGTTCGATCTATTTATTGGTTCACGAGGCACCGCGGCATGCTGATACCCCAAAGTGTGTCAGAACCCGCTCTCAAATCGATCGAAAGTTACAGCGGTTTGTGTTTGTTTCGTATAGGAGTACAGGTTAAGTGACGGTTTGACTTGGATTGCCGATCATAGGTCGACCCTCTCCCGGTGTCGGCCGATGATCGTTTGGACAGCGTAGAACGTTGGGGTTTCGGCGCGAAATGCTGTGGCTGTTCTCTGCTAGCTGGTTGAGACACGTATCCGTCGGAGAGCGTTGGGTACGCTGAGGTTTTGGCGCGAACGCTGCAGTCGTTGGACGTGGTCGGTTAGGGTAGATTGGAATCAAGTTGGCGGGGACGCTGTGGCCGTTGGACGTGTTTGGTTAGGACTGATTTGAATTTTGCCAAGATGCGTATACAGTAACTTCGTCACAATATTGTAACGTTGTTGTGTTACGCTAAGTCAGCTTGGGGATGTAGACTCAGCCGGACAGGTACTGCAGCACGAGGAACTCAGGAACGAAGAATGACAAAGCGTAGCATATGGTCTAGTGCATGACCGAGCAACGAGTGTGTTTTTAGCCAGGCTGCTCGGTCTATTTATTGACTCACAAGACACCGCGGCGTGCTGACACCCAAAAGAGTCTCAGAACCCGCTCTCAAATCGGTCGAAATTTACAGTGCTTTGTGTTTGTTTCGTATACGAATACAGGTTAATTTAGGTCTGAGTTAGATTGCCGATCATAGGTCGACCCTCTCCAGGTGTCGACCGATGATCGTTTTGGACGGCGGATGTCGTTGGTGTTTCGGCGCGAAAGGCTGTGGTTGGTTGAGATATGTGTCGGTCGGTCAACGTTGGACGCTGTGGCCGCTGGTCGTGGTCCGTTGAAGTAGATTTGAATTGCGCCGTTATGCACACACGGTGTTGTGGGTGGCTGGTCTATCGTCGTACTGGCCAGAGGAAGTGAAACTTCGTCACAATATTATTACGCCTAATTGGCTTAAAGTTGAATACGCTACATATTTTTTAGGTCATACTCAAATGAGAGTATTAAACCAGATAATATTATAGTTTAGATAAGTTTTTTTTATTTTGAATTTATTTATATTAAAATCTTATTAAAGCGTGTCCCATTTCACCGTAATCAAAAGTGTGCATAAATCACTAAAAATACACCAAGTGTTAACAAGGTAGAATAATTTATCAAAAAACAGCTGGACTGGGAGCTGATGTAGTAGCTGATAACCAACTACTAAACTTGTCTTCTTTTAGCTATTGCTGCAAATAATAATTTTTCGCATGGAATGCGATACAGCCTCAAATCGTCAAGATCAAACTCTACTACTATCACCTCCCGCGCCTCCATACCCTGAAGAATCAAATGCTGGATCCCAATTCTTTCTGCATGGCGTGCACGCTGATTATAGGTGCCCGGTCTGCGAGCTTTTGTAAGCAAACTATGTGGGGAGGCCGTGGATCCTACTGGCCTGCCCCTAAATAATTGCCTCAACATTAGAAGAAGCCTCAATGGGCTTCCAGACTTGCAGAATTCAACAGTGTGATCTGAACAAGAGCTCTCAGAAGACAGTACAATTGTATATGTATACATTGAACAAGAAATATAATAAATAAATACATAATAATAAGAGGAAAATAGAAATATTGATTATTATTATAACGTATGAATAATATATATATATATATATATATATATATATATAAATATATATATATACGAGGTGTGTTCAATCGTTATCGCGACTTTTGAATTTTCGCGGGTTACGTATATTCGAATTTCGATTTTTTTGTGGCGTTATGTTGGTACTCATGTCTCTCACTTATGCCGACAAGCTCGGCCATTTTGAATGTTCACTTAACTGTTGACAGCTGCTTTGCTTGCACGTGTTTTGGATCGTCTTCGATTTTTACCTATTCAAAAAAATGGATCAAAGAACCTGTATCAAATTTTGTGTGAAAAACGAAATTAAGTGCGCGGATGCATTCCGAATGTTGACTGTGGCATACGGAGAAGCTACCTTGGACCGAAGCAACGTTTATCGGTGGTACAAAATGTTCTCAGAAGGCCGAGAAGATGTGAACGACGAAGAGCGTGCCGGACGCCCGAGCACTTCAACAACAGACGAAAAAATTAATGAAGTGGAGAAAATGGTATTGGCCAATCGTCGAATCACCGTTAGAGAAGTTGCTGAGGACCTAAACATATCGATTGGCTCGTGCCATTCGATTTTTATCAATGATTTGGGCATGAGACGGGTCGCCGCGAAATTCGTACCAAAATTGCTCAATTGCGACCAAAAACAGCATCGCATGAACATTGCTAATGAGATGTTGGACTCTGTCCGCGACGACCCAAATTTGCTCCAGAGGGTCATAACTGGTGACGAATCGTGGGTTTATGGTTATGACGTGGAAACCAAAGCTCAATCATCTCAATGGAAGCTGCCGCACGAACCAAGACCGAAAAAAGCGCGCCAAGTTCGGTCGAATGTGAAAGTTTTGCTGACAGTTTTCTTCGATTGCAGGGGCGTGGTGCATCATGAGTTCTTGCCACAGGGTAGAACGGTCAATAAGGAATATTACCTGCAAGTTATGCGCAATTTGCGCGAAGCAATCCGCCAGAAACGCCCGGATTTGTGGAAGAACAAAAATTGGCTTTTGCACCACGATAACGCCCCTGCTCACACATCGTTGCTTGTGCGCGAGTTTTTGGCCAAAAACAACACACTAATGATGCCGCAGCCACCGTATTCCCCAGATCTGCCCCCCTGTGACTTTTTCTTGTTCCCTAAACTGAAGAGGCCCATGAAAGGACGACGTCACGCTACGCTTGACGAGATAAAGACGGCATCGAAGGAGGAGCTGAACAAGATAAAAAAATGGTTTTTTGAAGTGCTTCGAAGATTGGAAAAACCGTTGGCACAAGTGTATAATATCTCATGGGGATTACTTTGAAGAGGACAAAATAGATATTCATAAATAAATGAATAATTTTTGAAAAAACACAAAAGTCGCGATACTTTTTAAACACACCTCGTACAGTTAGCAGCGAAGATGAGTGAGAATCATGATACAGCATGGAATTTGGAACACGAGATATTGTTATACATTTGTAGCAAAGCGTGTGCGTCACTCTCTAACTAACTATGGTGATAAAATAAAAATGATGAATTTGAAACAAGCGTACACGGACATATATACACGGACATATTGACGCATTGCAAATACGTCGGAAATTTAGAACGGTGATTCTGAGATTCTCTGAGAGAATTAGCAGAGATGGCAGTTGTCCACTTCGTAAGCAAGACGGAACATTTGATACCGCTGCGATGCAGCCCTACAAATGAATGAAGTAACTGTGCACAAGAGCCGCTCTCCAACGAAACAACTTCCTGCAATTAATGGCGTCGACTATCGCGAAGGCTAGAGTTTTTCAAGGGCCGCTTGTTTTAACGGGCATGCAACCGGGTGGTCGAAGCAGGGGCAGCACTCGCCCAATTTCGCGCACTCACAGCCGCTACCCCCAGCAGGTCATGACGGCGCAGTCTCTACCACGCTACAACAGCTCGATTACACTCGGATTCACGCACACTTCCTGTGAAGATCGCACACGCAACAATCCCGGAAGGCGACTAGAGAAGCCAACGAGCGGGGAAAAACGTCGGCAGGAACAAATCACAGATAACTTCTCACATTTCGAGGAAACGCAGCGTCGCCGACGCAAGTTCGCAAGTTCTGGAGCGCGTTGGCATATGGATCATCATAATCGTTACCGAAACGTAACGCTTCATCTCTCAAAAGTGTTTGAGCTGTGTATTGCTCAGTTTTAAGCGCCCCAAATGATATGTAGGCCGTCCGTGTAGTGGCGTGCCTGTACAGTATAGCCATTCTGTGAATTCACTTTAAGTGCTCATAGGGCAGAAGATACTTGCGTGCTGATTAAAGGTGAACGCGGAACGTATGTCGAAATGGCCAAAAAACATGATCACCTGCAAGCTGCTCGCCTCATCTGCTCGTCCGAACAAACGGTTTGTTGTGCAACAACTTTGACGGTTAGTTAGAAAAAGAAACTGCTCACTGCATCGCCTTAGTCGCGTAACAAGGAACAAAAGATTAAATAAGATATACGGCCATGGTGACCCACAAAAGCTTAAACGTCTTTAAACTACAAGCATTAGAGGTAATGTCTATTCATCCCGAGATGTATGACAACTACGTCATACGGAAAACTCTGTAAGCGAATATGGAAGCAAATAAAGCCACCGTCTCAGCATCTAAGTTTCTACCTTATTCTAAGTTTCTATCTAAATGTAGGTTTCTATCTTAATCTAAGTTTATATTTAAAGCCAAGTCAAAAAAGCATTTTCCATCTTGCAACGAAAATTTGTTTTGCGGGGAAGGCAAACACTTTTCGAGGAGCCTCTCGCAATCTACCATATCGTATGCTTGTGGAAAATCGAATGGCCTGCAATTGATATCTTAACTGCGATACGAGTCATGTCCCTTCTTGTATTATTTTCCCCTTTTGTACTCCCAACGACTGTGTACAAATAGGACGCCCCTTTGCAAGGCCGTATTGATTTAGTTCAGGGCGACTTGCGCCGGTAAGGAAGTTGGTAAGATAGTCACGGCCAATGCTTAAGCTCTTTCTCCCTGCGAGACAAGTAGATTATTGGCCATATGATTTTTGATTCTCTTATTTTGAACGCAGGAGTGATTACAGAGAGTTGAGATGTCTCTGCAACCCCAGTTTTTTAACCTTGATCTCCGTGGCATTCTGTGAAGGCAGCCGTAAAGGTAACTCAAGTTGCGCCATATTTGCTCCAGCTGGCTTAACGTGGTGCAGACCGGAGTGTGGAAGAGAGAGACATGACGCGCTGCAAGATCACGGTTTTCCTTCCTTCTTACCGTTAAAATACTCTTCAATACGCACGCCATGCTCTGTAGAATTACCTAAAACAGTTAATGTTCGACCGTCTCAAAGATTTTTTAATTGTAAAACTTAACTGCCTATATATATATATATATATATATGTATAATATATATATATATAGGTATATTATATATATAATATATATATATAATATATATGTATATATATATATATAGTATATATATATATATATATATATATATATATATATATATATATATATATATATATATATAGATTCGTACACATACATGCATTCTTTAAGCTGTAAATATGAAAATCCGACCTAAAATCGAAATGTTAGTTGGGTCTTTCGCCGAGCCAATGTCATTACTGTTTCCGGTCGTTTGCGGCAAGTTTGCCGTACATCGTTTGTTAGAGTCAACAATCCTCCCCCCCCCCCACCAATCTGTACCAGTCTCAATATAAATACAAGTATATTTCTGACGTGACTTACCGCTCCTCCAATCAGTTGGCCCACGAAAACGGCGCGCCAATAAGGTATGACGTCGTCCCCCATACGGGCGTTTTGGGCGACTTGGCCTTTTTGGCATTTAGACGCTTGCCCGTCCAATAGGTTGTTCCAGATAGTCGGTTGTCTATTTCTTCGCCGAGCGTTCATATTGTAGGTTACAACACGACTCGGAGAGCCGCATGGACTTCACTGCATAGCCTGAACGCGTGCCGTGGTAATTGCAATTTATTAATATTACTATTTTACGGCAAGCTTCTTCCGATGGCAATAGCCTACCATAATGTATCAACACCTACACAGTCTTGAAGAGGGATGGATATACATACAGGGCGTATGAGGAATATGTGAAGAGCCATACATACAATTGTAGAGCTTGGAAAAGCAACATTTTTTTCCATTGGAACATGGTCTCTCTGAGAAGTCTTGTTTCGGAGTGAGAGTGAAATTACTACAACTTGTGACACTGGTGTTTTTGCCCGACATAGGAGCACAACATGTGCTGCTGCGAGACAACCCGTCCTCCTAGACAGAAACTAAGGACGTCGTCGTGTCGTGTCCTGCTTCCTCCGAAAGACATGTAGCCAGAAAATGCGACATGGGTGTCGTTTAGAACAGAATTCTTAAAGATTAAGTTATTTTATTAGATTCTATGGCGATCATTCTGGTATCAAACATTTCACGACCACTCACAGCGCTCAAAGCTGACACATTCAGCATGAGACGATCATTCTAATATCAAACTATGGCAATGCGAGCAGTGGTTGCGGAGTAGTTAAGATTTTTCGACGGGCATTTCGAGATTGAGTGCATGTATAAATGACTGTGTGGCGACGTTGCGGCTGTCGCGCGACACGTCGGCGGTAGTGAACGTCGCCACACAGTCAATGTTTGCATGCACTTAATCTCGACAGGTCCGCCGAAAAATGACTTAAGTGACTCCGCAACTACAGCTCGCATTGCCAAAGTTTGATATTAGAATGATCGTCATGAAATGTGCGTTTGCCTGAATGGGTCAGCTTTGAGCGCTGTGAGTGGTCGTAAGGTAATGATGTTGATGTTTTTGATGTGAAAGCTAATAAAATAACTTCATTTTTGCGAATGATGTTCTAAACGACCATGCCGTATCTTCTGGCCGGCTTTATATGTTCTTCAGTAGAATTTTCTTACGAATACAACAGTGCGCCGTCGTGTCTGTTTAAGAAAACTGGTTGTCTTGCAATTGCACATTTTATGCTCCTATGTCGGGCAAAGACACCAGTGTCACATATTATAGTAATTTCACTCTCACTCCGAAACAGGACTTCTCAGAGACCATGTTCCATTACAAAAAACATTATTTAACGAGCTCTACAATTTCATACAATGCTCTTTACATATTTTGCTTGTACCCTGTATATCCCTCTTCAAGATTGTGTATGTGTTGGTACACTATGGTAGGCTTTGCCATCGATATGTTATCTACGATGACCATATAAGCGCACCTTGACAATAAGTCATAGGCCTAGCTAATAACTGTAGCAAAAACCTCTTGTGTTTTCCATAAAACGTCTATATATATATATATATATATATATATATATATATATATATATATATATATATATATATATATATAACCACTTCGCGATATTTTTATATGATCGTTGGCCAACTTATAGGTACTTGATTTTGCTGCACTTGCAATAGGTAGTCATCGCCTGTTGGGTAGTCCTTGACGTCGGGTAATGACCTTCAAAGCCAAGCGACTGTCTCTCGGATGCCGTATTGCACTTGTCACCTGAAAGCTAGCAATGCGGTGAACGACGACGGTCGCAAAAAGTCGTCTTGCTGGCTGAAATGTGAACAAGTTCGACACATCCACCACTTGAAGGGACTGGGTCCTTCTTTGACCCGAGCTCCATTTTTTGCTTTATCCGGCTTCTACAGAACGGCTGCTTGCACGGCAGTAGACCTATCTTAAGAAGGACAGCGCATTTGGCTTAAAGGACACAATTTTATCGTCGTATTGCTACACGGCAACGGCAACGAACAACAGCTGTAGCAGACTATTTGCGCAACTATGCATGCCCTTACGCAGGAATATAGGCAGAGGTACGCACACACACACACAAATTGACACAAAACAACACTTTAGGACTCTGCTCATATCCTTTGGTGATCACGGATACCGATTATTTTACAGTGCTGTACCCGCAGGGCAGTAATGGTATCATCTATCAGCTTCAGCAACAACAACAACAGCAGCAATCGAAGTGCCACCACCATGTAAAACGTAAGCTAAGAACCGACACTGCCTGCTAAGTAAGCAATTAACCGGCCAGAAGACCACTCTTGGTCACTCAGCCATGGTCTGTTTGTCTGGCTTGGGGAGTGTCGCTCCCTAGCCGTCTTCTCGACAGCAGCAGCAGCAGCAAGAACTGCTGTTGTTCCTGCTGATGTTAATGTGGTTGTTGCTACAGTTAATGTCGTGGCTGTTGTTGTTGCTGCTGTTGTTGTTGATGATGATGTCGTGGTAATTGTTGATGATGATGATGATGTCGTGGTCATTGTTGTTTAGCGCCTGTTGCTATCGTTGTTGTCATCGTTGTTGTCATCGTCGTCGTCGTCGCCGTCGTCGTCGTCGTTAATTGTAGGGGTCGTCATTCTACCTCTGGCCATTGTCGTGGGTGGGTCGCGCTCCGATGTCGTGATCGCGACGTCCTCGTCGTCGTCTTAAAAGAAGCTATGGAGCAACAGCTTCCATAGCGGCGGCAACAATAACAACAACAATGGCAACAATAACAACAACAACAACAACAACAAGAGTTATTCAATACAAACAGGAGTTAGGACTGGTTCCGTTGTCATCGCTTCGTTTGCTTGATTCGTCACCGCTTGTGGCTTGTGGCCATTCGGACACATTCGGACGTGCCAGCCAGGGTTTATGTCGCCGCCGCCATCGTGGTCGCTCTCGCGATCGTTGACATAGCTCTGTCTTCACAGCCGAAGCTCGACATTTGTCCATCTTAGTCCCAAGGAAGTCGAGTCCTATTTAGTCATCATACATACGATTACACCAGAACACGCATGACAGACACCCCACGTTCGAATGAGCCAGCCTGAACACAAACAGGCTTTTCACTGAACTGAGGAGACGTTTAAAGATTACTACAGGGAACGACTAGGGAGTAATCGCACAATTCTTACGGCAGAGACTGACGTTCCACTGACGTTCAGCGAGACAACGCGATCTCATCTCTGGGACTAGACTAGCGGTATGTTCTAGGCTGAAGGGGAATAATGATATGAATTGATAAATAAATGTGCTTAACATGTATATACATATATATATATATATATATATATATATATATATATACATATAGCCATGCACGTGCCAGGAACGTAAGCTTACTAGGCGTTGGCGTGATTCAACTTCGCTATTTATGAGGACAAATAGTTTATAAGGACAGTATATGAACAGTCAAACTGACATTGCCTTTTTGGGAATGGGGTAGCACTAAATATTGTGGAGTGAGGGGTCACTTGTTGTGTGTGACATATATGTTACAACTTTGTTTTTGACCGTACGCAACAAATAAGACACTGCCCGTCTCTAATCATAGGTCTATAACCGTGCTCTTTAAAAGAAAAAAAAAATACACACCCTGTTTTGTCAAATGTTTGTTTCCAGTCTCTTACGAACAGCAACGCCGTGAAGCATTATATATATTCTTCTAAATTATAATAAAACTATATGTGTGTGTGTACTTTCAGTCTTGTAAATGAGCGCATGTGTATTGTTGTTAACCTCTTTATCCTTGTACGCCCTGCCCCGTTCGTAAGCTCTACGTAGCCTAGCTGATAGGACAAAAAGCCTAATCGTAATAAATTGTTATCAGTGAGAGGAATGACTCTTGAGGGAGCGAAATTCATTCAGTCAATTCCCGCTCGCCTGTGGTCGTTCTACGACAGCGACGAGAGGACCGCTCCAACCTAACAGCTCTGTATAACAACAGCATCTGGCACGGTATTTGCCGGTGTGACAAAGATTATGCCTACTCCCTGACCGTATTCATTGATTTGATAGCCGCCAGCCATTAGATAGGAAGAGATAGAGACAGAGAGACTTGGCTGGAACGCCGATCAAATTGTGCCTCACCCAACGAGGAATGTATTAAACATCCAGGCTACGGCATACATTAACTCTCTACTATGTTCGGCCGGGAAAGTCTTGGGCTGCTGGGTGTTAACATAGGCGAACAGAGCATGCATATATGAAGTTTTTTAGTTTGTACAGAGTGACTCGTTCATTGTCTGTCTATGCTTGCCTATGGTATATTTTGCTTAGGACCTTCCTGAGTCCAGTTACGGGGGTGAGTTTTCTTGTTGTATCTACAGTTAATAATAGCCACTTTATAGCTATACAATGTCGCTGGCAGCTAATGAACGAGTCCTCAAAGTTAAGCGATCATAGATGAGCATAAGATAATAACATCTCAAAAGTCGTGAGTGGCACAAGTTAAACTCAGCGCTAGGTGATCCTCGTCGTGACGTTAGTAAGCACCAATTTTCCGAAATATTCAGAATATAAACCTTGGTGCTGTGTTTCCCAAACTAGTACATGAAGCAGGTTGTGGCTCACTTGGGTGTGTACTAATCTCCAAAACTAGACGCGAATGCCGCATTTTGAGCTAAACTTGAGCAAATTCGTTTGCGCCGTTTACCGCAACCTTGAAAACAGAAAAGTAAGCTAATCGGATTCAGCTGTTTGCGCTGGCTACCGTTTCGGTCGCCATTACTTTTTTTGCACTTGGCGTTTCTCCACTTGACGGCTTCCCACCTCATTGTTTGTGCCCCGCACTATATATATGACCGTACGTATGACAAATATATATATATATATATATATATATAATATATATAGGCCATAATTTGATTTAACTCATAACGGGGTGTAAACAATTGTCTATACATATGAGTTCGCCATTCTCTAGCTCAAGCAAACGCACGTCCTCTGCCTGGCTCGCACCAACGATTACTGATTAATTTAGTCTCGTGTCTCCTTATATATCACAGATTTGCTCGCGCATTTAGTAACTTAACCGCGTCTTCGCTACTGGTGTGGCGGCATCCTCTATTTGGCGCCCTGTATTTAGCTTGTAACGGCATTGCCGCCAACCGACGCTGGATATGCCCGCGCTGCTCAACGGACACTGCTATCCTACAATATATATATATATATATATATATATATATATATATATATATTATATATATACGCGACTCAGCTTCAGAGAACCGAGCTCGCCGAGAACTGCTGCTGTTTCGGCTCAACGTCCGGCGTCTTCGGTCTGCGATCCGCGTCCGATAGCCGATTGTCGCCCGGCCACGCGTTCCGCCGTCTTGCTACAGGCTGTCTAAGACGAGACACTGCTGCAAGCTGGAGAGAACGACGGCGACAACCACGACGACGTCTGGGCGTAGGGCTGACTGCTGGCCTACGAGAGCCGGCCACCACAGTTGTCGTTTCTTTCGCCTTTCTTCCGTCTCCTGCTGCTGCTGCTCCTTCCTCTCCTTCTCGTTCGTTGTCTCCCTTTTTGTGTATGTTCTGTACGTTCCGCGTTCGGTTAATTATGCTCATCTAATGTGCATCTGTATATAGTTCCCATTGAAAGCGCAATCTTTTTCGGAAGGTTCATGTTTCATTATCATCATGGAGATTTTCGAATGCATTAAACGAACGGCTAAACAGACAATTTAGATATCACAGAATGTCTGTGATGTTTGCGAAAATGCAATACATTACAATAATCACTGCCTTTCATGCTAGACTACAATTGGACGTCTTTCAACCGGTACGTTCAGTTTCCCCATCAAACAACTCGTTTGGTGTGTGTGCGGCTAGGCGTGTCAGCATTACAAACAATTCTAACCTAGTCACCTCCAAATAGAACATTTCCACTCCTCAATACCTTGAAATGTTCTGATGTTCGACTAGATCGGCCCCCTCTTTGGACACCCCAATATATATATATATATATATATATATATATATATATATATATGCGGTATTTGTCGGTACTAAACAAATAAAGCTGTAATTTATTTTAACATATATATGTTTTCATATATATATATATATATATATATATATATATATAAGCGGTTTATATGTTCTTGGGGGCGCAACGCTAGGCTTGACCAGCCAGTTACTTTAAAAGTTAACATAACAGATGTTCAGTGTGATTGGTGCACAACAAACTACTTTTTCTAAACACTGATCAGCATAGCTATTTTTTTACATGTGGTACAATAAGTTATAGAAACTTAGTCTTCTTCATTAGCAGACTTAATCGATAATGGTGATGTGTGCCGGCCAGCGTCTAAAGCTACGCGTGACTTTGTTTCGTCCCAGAGAGATTGGGTTATGCGACTTGGATACCGTACATTGCTATGCTTCGAATTCTCAGGCTAGGAATGTGGACTATCGCAGTCATGCTGTGACAGTATGGTCGTGGTGCTACGTGTGTAGCTACCAGGGTGAAACTGCTAAAATAAGCCTGTAGGAGGTAGTACAGAGCATAAAGCAGCAATTACTGGTGCGCCCAAGAGGCCGTATATGTTAGTCAAGAAGAATTATCTAGTATTCACATCTCCAAATCAGGGTCCATTTTGTTCTCACTATTAAGTGCTGCTTAATTTTGCAATATTGCGATTGTTTAACATTGTTTCTGTCTTCCATGCAATTGCCATTGTCTGGCCAACTGAGGGTGACTGACGGGATGTTAAAAACGTGTACTGAAACTCGACTTTTTGCTACCCTATTCGAACCTCAATATAAATTTCGTTGAGGCAGTCCTTGCTAACCACGTGACTCTGCCGAAAGTGCAGTAGACTTACAGCTACCTAGTTAGTTTTAAATAAAATAAAATGATCAGCACATTGTGTCCCGTTTGCATATGCGATCCAATATATGGAAATGTATGCGCATATAGGGTTTTGATACATGTACTCATACCAGACTCACCAATTCCTGGGCATACTGTGTGCTTCTCGTCTGATCCTGGAATGATTTATTCCGGACGGAGACGATTTTTACGGTACCTCGGTGCAAATTGTGCGTGTGTTACTGATGTATGCTCTTCGTAGCTTGCAGATATTGCCTTTCAGCGCAAACCTGTGTGTGACGCATGTCTAAACTCCTTACTTCTATATGAGTTTAAGCTGTCAATATATATTGACTCTGATTAAACAATGTATGAGTGATGAATGAAATCATTAAAAAAATGACGACTTCCATTTTTAGTGCATATACGGGCATTTTTTGTTTAATTTGTAACAGCAGAACAGAAAACCCCTGTATATTTTGATATAAAGTGTGTTGATAACAATCATTATAATGTTATAGCATAATTCAACAGTACAGGGAAGCTTAAGGCAAATCCAAGGCCATTTATTTTTCAGGAAATTGAAAGCACATTTAGGAGTGACAGTGACAAATTACTCAAATGTGCTAAATTAATGTGGCTGATCAGGCATAGCTTAGGGCTACAGCAACGGGCGTTAAAACCTTGCCAAGCTCAACGAACATTACCGGCCTTCGTCGTCACCAGAACTAGTTCTCTGGACTCTGGACTAGTTAGACGTTAGGTGACCACGATATAGCTGTGTCATTGTTGGTATGACATATATATATATATATATATATATTGGGTTTTTTTATTTTTTTGAGGAGGGGAAATGCAGTTACGCACTACCGCTACGAGTAGAAAATATTGCTTTTCAGCTCGAGCTGTGTGGGACTCGACCCCAGCGGATGTTACGCCGCTGAGACACATACCCACTAAACGCACCTCCCCCCTTAAACTTCACTTTCTGATGGCCCAGATCTCCATAAAACAGTGCTATGAGCCATTAGGAGAAGTGGCGAGTGCCCTATTGGATCAATTGGCCGGAGTCACTCACGGGTTCCCCCATCCGGCAAGCACACTTTGTCCCAGCCCTTGCAAACCCGTTTGATTCAAAACAGGATGTATTCCATGAACTCTTTTATACCATTTGGCGGGGGGTCCTGTTCTTCGGGATAGGTGAGTCCCGCTCTGGACCATCTCTCGCGAATCTGTCTAAGTGCCTTGGTCCTCTTCCCATGCCCGGCACCTATAGAGTGTGTGTGTTGTGGGGTGTCTTCTACGGCATCGTTGCAAAAAAGGCATGTTTCTGATGGGGCCTTTTCTATTCGGTAAAGGTATGACTGGAAGTTGCCATGTCCCGTGAGAACCTGCGTTAGGTAGAAGGTTAAGTCCCCTCCCGGCCTTGCTATCCACGCCCGTATGTTTGGGAGCAGTTTGCTTAGACGCTTTCCGGGGGCACCAAACGGAATTACGTCCCACTCGGCTTGTCAGTCCTCTATAGTGGCGTTTTTTTCTCTTTGTCGCTCTCTGTGGGTGTGCCAATATTCCACAGGCGCTGTCTTTCGGACGCCTTAAGGTCACAGGGGATTTCTCCGGCAAGCAGCAGAGCTGCGTATGTGCTGACCATTCTGTAGCCTTGTATTACCCTAAGAGCTGCGATCCGCTGCGTTTTGCTTAGGATCAACCTTGCTTTTTTTGACTTAAGAGTCGCCCTAGCCTAAACGGCAGCCCCGAAGAGCGCGATTGACTCCACTACCGCCATCAGTAGTTTCTTTGTACGAGCCCGCGGTATTCGGAAGTATCCTGGCAATAGCGTTTGCCGTCTTGGATGCATTTTCCGCAGCCTTCTTTATCTGACATAAGCCGGTCATGGACGTGTCCAACGTGATCCCAAGGTAGCGGGCTTCATTCACGAATCTGATTGTTCGTCCTGCGACCTACATGTGTAACGGTCGAACTCTTTTTGCCCGTTAAGAGAATGATTTCACTTTTTTTTCGGGGGCGAGTGCCAGCCTCGCGGCCTGTATCGATTCCGCTATCGAGTGCAAAGCTTTGTTTGTGTTTAGCTCAAGCTCATCCTCCGTTTTAGCCTGTACTACAACCGCTAAGTCGTCAGCGTGAGTTATCATTTCTATTGCCGGGGGTAGGTCGGTTTGCCGCAGAACGTCGTCATGCTAGGTTCTACAACAGTGGGCCCAGGATTGAGCTCTGTGGCACCCCGGCTGTCATCGGGAAGACTACGTTGCCGTTTGAAACAGACCTCTCCTTAAGGTATCCAGAAATTACCTTAACTAGGTGCGGCGGAACTTTTTGGCGAACAAGCGTGTTCGATATGGTCTTCCATGGTACGCTGTTGAAGGCATTAATCACATCCAGAAGGGTGACAATGATTAGCTGTCTTGTACAGATGGTGGATTCACGCATCTGCTCAGTTCTACTGTGGATCCTGCGGATTGCTGTTAGGGCCGATCTGTGTTTACGGAAGCCAAAGTGTGGCGGTGACAAGAGTCCGCATTCCTAACGCAAACAGCCTGACCATTTTTTCGATGATGGCTTCATATCACTTGGCTAGGGCGTTTAGTAAACAGATTGGCCTCAATTCGCTTTGGGGATAAAGACCACTTCTGCTTGTTCCCATGCTGGTGGAAACTCTCCTGTTATCATCGCGGAGGTAAGAGATTCCGCAACTGCGGCTGAGTGCTCTTTAAATAGAATTTTGACTGCAGTGGGAGGGACGCCGTCAGGGCCGGGGGCTCTTTCCATCTTGAGCTTGTCAGCCGCTAGGCGAACCTCGAGAGTCTGGATTACCGGGAATTCGTCTTCTGTTACCTGGGGTGTATTTTCGTAAACAGCTCTCTCGAATATGTCGTGAGCCGGGAAATGCTTAGTAATCTGCTGTTTCCTGTTCATCGGGGGCTTCCGTGACAGCGGTTTTCTTCCTACCGCGTACAGTTCTGTATGGTTTTCCTCATGAGTCCTCTTGGAGCTCTTGCAAGCACTTGGTTTTGCTGTCAGCAATGGCGCTTTTGAGAATTGCTCTGCTTCTCTTGTATCTAGTCAGTGCCTGTATACGCTCTTCGTTGTTTCGGTGAGTCTGCTTTAGTGCTTTTCTGGCTTTGTTGCATTATTCGCGCATTATTTCGGCAATGTCCTGTGTCCACCAGTGCTTCCGCAGTTTTCCTGGCCGTCTTGGGTGCATCCTCACGGTGGCAATTTTTGCACACGCGTTCTCGAGGATGGCCTGGAGCTGCACCGGGGTCATGGGAAAATGGGATTGCGTCATTTTGTTTGCTAATACTTCTTTGAACTTTTCTTCATCTGAAAGTTTGTACCTCTTTCTCTGTTGCTGAGGCGGTGGAGTGGTTCGGAGATTTTGTCGAGTCATCACACAGAAATGATCGCTAAGGTTTTCCTCTTCCACAAGTACCGTCCAGCTTGACACCTTCCGCGTTATCTGAAAGTTACTGAGTGTTATGTCTATGTACGATTCGCAATTGTGGCGCCGGAAGGTCGCTTTCTTACCGTTGTTAAGTACGTATAAGTCGTTTGCCGCTGTCCATTCTAAATAATTCTGCCCCGCTTGTCTGTTCCCCGGGAGCCCCATCTCCGCTGCCGAGTTAAAATCTCCGGAGATTAACAAACCTGTTCCAGGTTTTAGGTTTAGAATCGACGTCGTGATATTGGTGTTATTGTATGAGCTTTCCTAAATGGGTGTTCATAAATAAAGATAATATGTTCGTACCAAGCTTTGCTGGCTATGTACACTCGCATATGAAGTTTGCCAACATGGCGGCTCTCGGATGGTCGAGGTTTCTGTGTGTTCTTCTGTCAACATAACTTGGGACAGCCATGGTGAACTGGCCCGTAAGCCCGTCTGGAGCTCAAGTAAGTTCTAAACACATCCTGGATAACGTGGCGGACGTTTACACGCACCAACCCCAACTCCGCCTCTTAAAACCAGAGCTGCTGCGGTCCTCAGCACTTGTACTCCAGCTACTACTAGGAGGTGACATCGAAATGAATCCAAGACCTCCATGCGCGATCTGCGGGGGACAATTCCAGTAGATCAAGGACCGGACCATTTGCCAAGGCTGTAACAAACCGGTGCACACTCATTGCGCCTTCCAAATACCCGATAAGTTTTCTACCAGCTGCAAGTCGTGTTTCTGGAAAGAAGTGTCCATTGTTGTTGCTAATAACGCGACGGCCAAACAGCTCTGTAACTGTGCTACCGAGCTACATGTACTAAGGAAAAAATCGATAAACTTACAAAAAAGGTCACTGCAATGAGTGGTCTCGCAAAACCAGATGAGAAGCACAAAAAGCAACAGTCATCGCAACAGCCACCACAGCAGCAGCAGCAACTAAGACACAAAGAGCGGCAACCTATACAGACCAGCGGTAATAATATGTACGCACCACCACTCTCAGCTGCTAGCACACCGCGCCGTCTCCGCTTTAACCCCACCGATCAGCACCGCAACGTGCATACACCAAAATGACGTGCTCGACAACGTGACAACAACTGGCAGACAATGGGGAAGCGTGGCCGAGTAGTGCACGTGAACAAAGGCACGAACAAGATGACAGACCTATAAGCTCTTTTGTGGAATGTCGAATCGTTAGAGTCGCTATGAAAATCTTCGGGAGAAGACGAATTTAAGGAATACGACATACTGCTGTTAACAGAGACGTTTGTAACGGATAGATCACGTATAACCCTGCCTAACCATAAAGTATTTCATGGTCTAGCCTTAAAGACAAGTGGCAGAGGAAGGCCCAAGTGGGGTGTATGTGTTGCAATATAAACTACTGAATGGGCCCAACTATTGCGTGCCACAACTCGGCACGATGTAATAGAAATCACAGACCATTATCTAGTATGTATATATAGCCCTCCAGAAAGACAAGTAGCCGATATTATTGAGGACATTGGGGAGTGTCTTAAACTTGGTACTAAGACAGAAAAGCACATTATAGTTGACGCCGACCCCAACTGCGACCTGACAAAGCAATGTAGTCGCCGGGCTGCCTTCATAGCAGGGACACAAGAACTAAGATTGCAAATTGAAAATGACTATACAGAAGTAACATACATGAGCTAGAACGGCGCTAGCGCAGTCGGTATTGTATTGTCGGCAGCATGGCAGCCAGGGGTCATAATCCATAACCTTCGGTCACTACCCTCAGCTCTTCGCAAACACTGTAAGGTAATATTCAACTTATCTCGCACCCAGACATTATCTCGTCTTCAGCACCTAGTTATAGAATTAGCCGGTCGTTCGATGCAAAGCCTCGATGACATAGACTGCAGCGAGAGGACCCTTTGCTGGGCTATACACCTATCATCGCTTACAAGAGAAAAAAGGACCGCGCAAGCACAAACCCTGGTTCGACCACGAATGTAGAGTCTTAAAATATGCAAGACCTTTTAGGAAACGAATTTACACTCTTGCCCAAAGATGACTCAGACGAAACTCTTGTGTTTACAGATAATTAACTCATACGTGCAATAATGTCGAAACAAAATGGCAAATCAGCTGAGCCGGTCTTATTGTGTATGAACATTTAAAAGCCAACGTGCAAACTATAAGCCCGTATTTGACTAGGCTTTTTAATAAATGCGCTCGACAAGGCAGAATACCAAACGAGTGGAGAAAAATATTCATGCAGCCCATTTACAAATAGAAAGGGAATCCTACTGACCTGAAAAACTATCGAGGAATTGCCCTGACTAGCCCTGACAAACTGCTTATATCGCTCACAGTGAAGAGGATGCATGAATGCACAGTTAACGATCTGTCCTGTGAACAGTTCAGCTTTCTGCCAGGAAGGTCAACAGCAGACGGAAATCACTATATAAACGAGCCTGTTATACAAAAGACTGGAGTAGCGCAGAGCGACTCCGCAAGCCCATTTCTCTTTATACTGAACATTGCTGGCTTAGCAGACCTTCTGCGCACAGTGAAAGCTCCACATGCCTTCTACGCGGACAAGCTCGCCATCTTAGCCAAATCCCGGGATCACGTACAATTCTACTTAAATGAAACCTCAAAATGGTGTGCGGAGAACCGACTGATAATTAATGTTTTTAGGACAAAGATCCTTCGCTTCAGTCGCGGCGGCTCATACGCCGTTGCCGACCATCGCGTCAAGATCAACAGCATTGGCCTTGAGCTGGTCAACCATTTCTCGTATCTTGGCGTAACCCTGACACCACGACTGACTTTTAGCAGACACATCGAGGAACTGCAACCAAAGGCCACGGCCGCGATTATGCTACTTGGAGACATTCGAAACGTGGATTTTGAAACAGAAATTAAAATATTCAGGTTGAAAATTACCCCGATACTCCAGCACTGTCTTCCAGTAATTGCGCCGCACCTAACACTACGCGATCTCAAAAATTCAGACCGTGTAAAGGGTGTGCTTTGTGAAACGTGTACTGGAATTACCCAAGAACGCATCAGCTACCTTGGCACTTGAACTTTGCGGAGAACGCACTCTGGTAGAAGACTTAATCCTAAACGACCTAGCGACCAGTGCAATTACACTCGACATGTACAGAACATTCAGAGTAGACCGAAACGTACATTTTGTTATGTGTAACTATACAGATGGGCCAGCTTTTCGCTCAGCGAAGTGGAAACGCGCCTTCCAAAGTAACCGAGCATTAGTGTGCAGGGTAACATGGCACGGTTGTCACCATTATATGTGCCTCAAGAGTGAATGTTATGATATTAACGACTGTGTGTGTGTAAGTTTTGTGGTGAGTGCAACATCTGTCGATATCATGTATTAATAAGTTAGGCCCTAGACACAAACTCGTTACAGGCGCGTTTGAACGAGACACTGTTATATTTCGTAGCAAACCATGTGTGTCAAACGAATCCTACTACTAAGAACTATGGTGAATAAATATGATATGATATAAAGTTTGTCGAGATGCACAAGGAATCAGTTTTGTTGTTAATTTGCTCGGTCTGCTTGAACTAAATGAGAATGCTCCTCCAGTGCCTTCAATTCTGGTGTGGTGTTCATCTTCGTCGCCACTAATATATACGTGAACTGTACACACTGATCTAATAACTTAGTCTATTGAATTTAGACTAGCCGAGTACGTAGGATTGAAGCCACGATTGCCTGCGGTCACGTGTAGAGTGTCGCTACATTCTCTGTAGTTCCTTTCTGCACTCTGTGTCTGTGACTGTATTTATGGCCTCACAGACTATTCTCAAATGTGGTAGATCCGTCTCGGTACAAGTAGACATTTCTATCGAATCTTCGGGACGTTTTTCGTACCTACTCGTATCTACATACACTCTCCACTGCACGTTCGCCAGCACGTGGCGCCTAGCCACAACAGTCATGTGTCCACCTGAACTTGGCCAAACACAACAGTCCCCCACGCTAACTATGAAATATGTTATAACGTATACATGTAATAATACTTAGATCCACGTACGACGATGGCTTTCTCCGGCCATCTCTCGATAATTTATACTTGTTCTTGGTCGCAGAACTGTAGGCTCTTGTAGGATTATTGACGTAATCGGCTCCACTGGCGTAACTGGCTCGGTAGAAAATTCCTGCTCCACTTTTGTAGGTTAAGTCGGTGCTGGAAAATAATTTGACGTAGCGATAGCGGATGGTCTCGTTACGGCAACCTCTAAATGTTTTGGCTGTTTGTCGCCATGGTCGACCGTACCATACAAGTGCAGTGTATAGTCGGTTTCCTTTTTCACTTTTGTCTTTTGAACTTGATCGAAATGTCTCTTCACCGTGCCGAGCTCGGTTGACTGCACTAGCATGTGCCTTCTTCCGAGTATCTTCACGACACGGGATACACACTACTTGTTTCTTTTTAGGTTGATACCGGCAACTCTCGTAAGAGTTGCCGGTAGTCTCGAACTGCCACAGACTCCCCACGCTGAATCGAGAAACAGTCTCCGCCGGCTTTGCTGGTACTTGCCGTTTATCTTTTAGCTGGGATATGCGAATCGGTCGTTCGAGAAATAAAGATGCAGGGCTATTTCCCGTAGCTTCCGAAGGCTGATTTCTGAGACGTTGAAGAAATGCATTGAACTTTCTGGGTTTCTTTTCTGGCGATTCAACTTTTCTAAGGCATTTCTTCTCCATTGCCAGTAACTCCTTCTTGACGTTCTCGGCGAGAGCATATGGTATTCTCCGAGGTCTGAAGTACACTAGTTTTGGCTGGTCCTTAAACTGGACTGTAAGTGCGTATACTGCTGGTAGTGTGCCAATCCCTGGCGCAGTGAGTTTGGGGTATGCCAGAAGTATGTCACTCACTTCGCTTTCTACTCGATGAACTTCGAGCTGCCCCCATCTCAGCGTCTCCATCCAATCGCGGCCGAATAACATCGGAAATTGAGGGTCGCTGACTAGGTAGAGCCGCAACAACTTTGTAATACTGCGGTACTTGACGTGAACTTTCAAGAACGAGTGTGGTTTCACTTCGTTGCCATTCGCCACTTTTAACGTAATGTCTGGCTCATGGTGTATGAATTTCGGCATAACCGCCGAGAAACGAGAAAGTGGCATTACAGTGGCTCCACAGCCGCTGTCCACGGGTCGACGTCGGGGATCACTGTTCGAATTGTATGTACTGGCTTTATGGAGTTCATACTTGAAGTTTTCTGTAATGTTGGTTGAACTTGTACCGCGAACGCTCCGTTTTTCTTATTTTTGAAACTGTTGGTTGGACTACCACCGGGTTGTCTTTGCTGACAGACGGCCTTTAGATGTCCGGTCTTCCCGCATGAATTGCACGTCGACTTGATATGCGGACACTTGTCAGCTTTGTGGTCAGGCTTCCCACAGCGATATCAGTGGCCTGGCATTAGGCCACGGCTAACGCAAGCCGGGGGTGCACTGTCTGAACTTACTGCCTGAACTCCCCGTCGGGTGCTTCTTCCAGGGTAGCGTAGCTCCCCGCTGCTGTGTACCGGTGACTACCTTGTTAACCGTTCTTTTCGCACGAACACTGACTCTGCTTCCTTGACTGCATCGTCCAGCGTTCTAAAAGTGTCTGCCTTGTGCAAGACCTGATCCTTTACGTACTCGTCCTCGACACCATGATGAACTGTACTAGCAGTACTGTCGTTAGGAATTCCATTGGCTATTCGCATTCTTCTGCGTTTCTTTGTAACCTGCGCGAAGTCTTTGTTCACCAATCTTGTTGTTGTTGAATTTGTTCACCTTCCTCTTGCTCTAGAGCATGGCATTCAACTCTTTTTACCCACTTTGACGTACCTCTGGTATAGATGACGCCCTACGTTTTCTTTGATGGCCCATCTGGAAATATCTGGTCCGGCAGCTTCTGGTGCACTGTAGATGAAAGGCGGTTCAGCAGTCCTAGAGCACGTTTGCGCTCGGGGTACTCGTTAAGTTCGATGAATTCACAAAAGCGACACCGATATGTAGACCACGGCATCTCTCGTCCAACCTCTCGAAGTGTGGCAATGCTCGGCCGTTTTCTATGATGCTTTCGTCCCTTTCCATCGTGGAATTCTGAGCGAAGTAGTTGCCAAAGAAGTAGTAGTAGCAATTGTAGCGGTGTAGTTGCCGAATGAAGTTGTAGTAACAATTGTAGCCGTGTAGTTGCCACACTTAAGTAATAGTAGAAGCTGTAGAAGTAGCAGGCACGTCCATCTCACGTAGCAGGTAAACTTGTTGCCGCTTGAACTAGTTAGAGAAATGCTCGGTTTAAAGCAGAATAAATTAAAAATTATATATATATATATATATATATATATATATATATATATATATATATATACATATATATAGTGAAATTGTATTTAACTCATAACGGGGTGTAAACATTTGTCCGCCAACAAATATATATATATATATATATATATATATATATATATATATTATTAATTTTTTTTGGCGACTGCCTACTTTGATAGGTTTTCTGGACTGTCTTTCCTGAACGTTGAATGTATTTAAATTCAATAATTCATCAATATAGTAATAATTTCCATAGCAGACCTAAGCTCTTTCTATTCGGGAGTGACCATAGGACCTGGCACACCTCCTCCACCCCGAAGGCAGATTCCTGTTGTGCTGCTCCAGTGTAAGCGGATGCTGTACGATTGAAGATACGGCCGCAGCGTCACGATTAAATAAGAGACTAGTTGCGTCGCTCTTTGATTGTCGGTCCTTAGGCGGGTTAACGGCCCTACGAGATCGCACGGTGTAAGCTGAGGGTTCTCGTTCTGCTCTTTTGAACAGCCGTTGTTCCTCCCGCCTCGCGTGTTCCCTTCTATGAAAATAGCAGTCTTACATAAGCCTTTTTACGCTTTAAGTAATCCCGCCTGGCTTGCATTGATGATGGTGCTCTGGCTCCTGCTTGGCGCAGAAGCCCGAGCACTCCACGTGGGCGAGGTAGCAGGCCTGTGAGTACCACGAACATGATCTCTTCTGTCATAACCATTTCCACTTTACTGCACTTCTCATCGTCCTCTTCAGCTGGTCACAGGTGGTATCGATGTCAGGGCTTACCTTAAGGTCTCCCACTGATCTGCCCAAAAGAGATAGATTAATCCGGCTTATGGCAGACCAGCGCGGCGGGTTAAATATCGGGAACATCGACCACGGCCAACACTGGCTAGTGTTTTCGGGCCGCTTTATCGAGAACATTGAAGCTTTCAATTTCACTGCTGACAAAGTGGTGAAACAACAGGCCAATAGTGCTGCTTCCGTTGTGGTTTAAATATGTATAGTCTTCAAGCACGTGTGCACATCTCAGACTAATATTTGCCACCACCTAAAGCAGCACCTTGCCTTTATCATCGTCGGGCCCATAATCGATTCTATCATTAAAGTCACCGCCGACGATAGTTGGCATGGTGAGGTTTAACACTGAAGGTCCAAAGCTCTCCGTCTTAGCAATCTTCGTGGAATCGAATGTGGGTGGGAAATAGAAAACAGCGACGTTTACTTAAACATGTCATCACGTGCAAGATCCATTGCCCCCTTAGTCCCTCACAATTCCAGAAAAGCATTCGTGGAGGTATATGTGCCGCTACGCTTGCAGTTCTAGAACTGGTCAGTCGCTTAGGGGGGCTTGAACCGCCAGGAGCAATAATACTCTCTCTAACCATCCTCTCGTAGGGTACGTCTCCAACCCAGCGACGAAACAGGCTTCCATTCGGACATAATTATTTTTTCTGCAACAATTTGCGTAATCTTCGTCACGCATCACCACACAGAACACAGCATCACTACCATGTGTATGTAGCTTCCAAACCGCTTTTACAGTTATGCCCTTGCCCGAAGACGCCTCCGGCGTCTTCGGCACCAATCATACCACTCTCAAGGCGCAGATCTTTCTAGGTCTGGCATAGACTTCCAATGCGCCTATATAATTCATTACGCTATATCTCTGCATTCGATGTTTTGCTTTGTTGTCTCGTCGTTTACGAACTACAAGAAAGCCATCGTCGTCTGCCTTCTCCTCCAGTTGTGGGTCAGCTGGGTCTGCCGTTGGTGTTGTTGTTACCGCAGCTGGTGACCTCGCTGTACCATCACCCGGTGGTGCCATCTCAATAACAGTGCCGATTAAGTTGCAACTGTGATTACTCAGCTCTGCAGACGCCGAGCTTCTTTTGGCGTCTGCGCGGTTGTTTTTGCTCGTCTCTCCAGCAGGCTCCCTCGCCCTTGCCTCGGTGACGTTACTTCGCCCTGCTTTCTTGCTCTTAAGCATAGTCCGCGTTTCGCCGCATTTCTCCGCGCTAATTTTGTCACTTAGCGTGAAGTTCAAACCCCCTGTAAGCGTAAGGGGTGGCAACCCGCTTCTGCAGTCCCGTGTGTGCTAACCAAGCGTTTCACAAAGTTCCACTGTAGATCAGTCAACCGGCCGCTCAACTTGGCTTGGTTCTGGGTGTCACAGGCTCCACATGGAGCCGAGTGCGCATTCTTGAGAAGCACGGGCTTTAGACAACCCTCGTGGAACACTTTTGAGCAGCCTTGGCTGCACACCACTAATTGTTCACCCGTCTGTAACGGGAGCCAGCAATTTGAACATCCGAACATCACGACTGTTATCAGACAACTTAGGAAACTACAAAAAAATGTATAGCGTTTTTCCTAACTTGATCACACCTATATTATCAAATGGTAGCGTCTGTGATAACTGAATAATTTGTTATTGATACTTAGTAAGTTTTATGTGGATGGAGACATGTCTCCCTTTTTTTTGTGCTGGGAGGTTTCGGGAATGCTAGCAGCCTGCAATCATCTCAAACAACCTACAGGGCCGGACAGTACAGTCCTACAAAACCAGCATTATCATGTTTTTTTCTGGGAGGTTTTGAGAGTGCATGATGCACATGCGCCACTAGCAGCCTGCGTGACTAGCGTGAGACTCGCAAACCTACTAAGCCCGGATTCCTCCACACCCCCCTAGACTCGGTATTACTTTGGCATTACTTCGTGGGAGAAGTGTCTCTGCCATTCAATCAGCTTGTTCCATGACTATCATCCCGCATGTCTATCTGCGGTTGGATAGGGGATGTAATTTTCTAATCCGACCGGTGAGGGTGCGTCGAGACCATGAGGGCCCGGCCGCTCCCCACCCCCTCCCTCGGCTTCTCGTCTCGACCACTCCCCCGAGAGACCCGCTTAAACCTCACCCGCCAGACCGTTTCTTTGGCTATCTTGAGTGTCAAAACGGTGTTGAATAAGATCGTCGCCTCCCTCCATGCCTCCACCGAAGTAATCATTTGGGCGACCAGCTCCTTGATGGGTCGGCCTCTCACAGCAATTGGTGCTTCGTCCCACGCTTCGCTGAGAGCATCACACCGCAACAGTATGTTCCACGTTGGCCGTCTCTCCAGAATCGCATAATACGCAGATATCGCTGATGGCCTTCATGATTATTGACATGTAGCTCTGGAACTGGCCGTGTCCGGTCAGAACCTAAGTCGTCCAGTAGGAAAGCTACCCGTGTCGGCGGTCATACCATACCCCGAGGTCCGGTATCAGACCGTTGGGTCAGCTCCCTGTAGTCACACCGGGTCATACCTGCGCCTCATGCCAGGTCGATATAGTGGCACTCCAGGCCCTGGTGAGATCCAGACCCACGTCTAGATACATTTACTTCGTTCAGCCACTAGGAGGTCCCATAGCAGCATCTTGGCTAGGACCAGAAGAGCCTCGGTCAAGACGGTTCGATACGCCCAGCTTACTCTGATTGCCAGCGTTCGTTGGGTCGACCTTAGTGCCCCCCTATTTTTCGCCGTTTGCATTGCCATGTCCCTCCAGACTGGGGCTGCGTATAGCGCCGTTAATTCGGCCACCGAGGCCAGGAGCCTTCTTTTCTTCTCAGCCACCCCACCGACCCTAGGCATGGTCCGCGCCAGGTTCAGGGAGACCGATTGGGCCTTTTCGGCCACGCACTTCACGTGTGCCGATTCGATCCGTCCAGTGTCTAGCATGACCCCAAGGTACTTTACCTTATCTCCAATTTCTATCGGGTGGCCCGTCATCACGAGGTTAATGCCGGTCGTCCTTTTTCTGCCTATTAGGTACATCGCCTCCGTTTTGTCGGGCGCCAGTTTCAAGTGATGGGACTCCATCCACTCGGCCACGATTGGACAAGGCCTCATTGGCAGCGCTCTCTAGGGCTCTTTCGCTCCTGGCCGTTACTATGAGTGCAACGTCGTCGGCGTACGCCAACGTCTCCGCCCCATACGGGAGACTTTGGATCTCGAGCACCCCGTCGTAAGCTATGTTCCAGAGCACGGGCCCCACGAGCCTTGTGGGACTCCGGCAGTAACCTCGTACTCCTGCCCCCCTACAACCAGACCTCTGTCATCCAGGTAGGATGAAATCATTCGACGGAGTTAGAGGGAAAAGCCCTTCCTCTTCATCGTCTCGACAATAACTTTTCAATTTATTATGTTAAAGGCATTCCTGACATCCAGAAGGATCGGGACCACGAATCCCCTTGTTTTGGGGGTCTTCATAGTCTCCTTACCCGCCCGTTTCAGAACCTTCTATAGAGCCCCCAATGTGAATCTGCCTTTCAGGAAACCGTACTGGGCATCTGATAGGGCGTTCTTTTCCTGCATCTTGTCGTTTAGTCTCTTGACTATAACGTTCTCCAGGATCTTACCCATGGCGTCAATGAGGCATATGGGCCGGTAAGCCGAAGGCTTCGTCTTCCCCACGGGTTTGGGGATCAGAACCAGGTTTGCTGTTTTCCACAGCCTCGGAAATCTCCCCTCTCTCAGAAGCTTGTTGGCAAGGTATTGGAAAACCTTAGGCCACCTTTTGACCAGTAGCCTTGCTACCTCGGGAGGAACTCCGTCTAGGCCGGGCGCTTTGCCGGTTGCCAACCGATTCCGGGCTTGTTCGACCTCCTCCAGCGTTACCTCCGGGATGTCTTCCAGGTGACCGAGAACTCCTCGGTTCCTCCCCGCGGCTGTGCTGGGAATAGACCGGTTACAGTCTCCCGCAACACATCCGGGGGGTGTTCCGAAGTTTGGTCGTAAATACTCGGTACGGCAGGTCCCATACGTCACTCTCCATCGCGTCTATTAGCTCTTTTCTCGCCGAGACATGTCTCCCTGTTATATCAGGGGTGGTTAGAGCGGCAGCATATATATTACCTAAGTATCCATATCACAATTTTGCAAGGAAATATTAAGTAGGTATTGGAGGATACTCTGCTGAGTATTTATATATATTAAACATTTATATTGGAACTTTTGTTAGCTTTCTATCGGAACAATCTCTTATGTGTAATATTGACCTCGTCCTGTCTAACAATTGGTCGAAGCTAGAATCTCCGGCTGATCCATATCTCTGCTCCCCTCAAGGTTATGCATTCTTTTACATTATGTTCAGTTAAGGAGACGATAGTCACCTTATATATATAAGCAAATAAAATGATATATGTTCAATGGATTAATTTTCCAACTCACAAGCTCGGCATGCTGTACTTGTTTCCTTCCTATATTTAGCTCCTAGTATCCAACAGCCCTTTCCTGGCATCCGTCAATAGCCCACACGCTCTTGAGTTATTGTATATCCTTTCTACCTCGCCCTTTTCTTGTCTTTTTTTTCCATGCTTACCTGCCAAACTTGACATGAAACCCATTGCCAATTTCAATTTGTTCGTATACAACGTTTCAGCTTCGATTTCACCACTTTCTCTAATACCCTCGCTCTTGCCCATTGTTGACAATTGTACCCAAGCTAGCAGCGAGCTCTACTCTGGGATGCTACTTCGTTTTGTTCTATAGTATCGTCTTCACTAGCTGCCTCATTCTAACCCATCATTTAGTTGTAACATTATTAATACTTATACTAAATCTTAGCTTACTTTGTACTTCCCGTGGTATGCATTTTGACATCCTCCTTTTCCCCTTAAGAAACTTCCTGGCGCAATTAAATTGGCAACCCAATAAATATCGTATCACTTCTTATTTTATTCATCACTTTTTCACTCTTTGAATTTTTCTAACTTGCTTTCCAACTTCGCAATGTGAACCAAAGAGGCCTTAGCAAGATGCAATCCTGGTACATGCATGGTCTTGCACATATGTTTGTTACTATATTTTTATTAAACTCCAAGAGGCTCTTACATCTACTACTACTAATAACGTGGGGAGGGGAGGGCTCAAGAGCTATTAGAGCAAGCGTTCTTTTTTTATGAAGAAGGGTGAAATACTTTTACGCACTATTGCTGCGAGTAGAAAATGAGAAGGTCCCGCTTCCCGTCTTGAGCAGTGTGGGACTCGACCCTAGCGGATGGATGTTAGTCCGCTGAGACTTATACCCACTAAACGCACTTTTCCTTTCAAGCTTCATTCTCTGATGGCCCAGATCTCCATAAAACAGTACTATGGGCCAGCAGGAGGAGTGGCGAGTACCACGCGGATCGTTTGGCCGGGGTAACTCACGGGTTTCCCCAACGTTGATCAGGTATCAGGGCGAAAACAACAAGTTTCGTGAAGGCGCATGCATTCGAGCCCACGTTCCGGTGGCCGTAGACCTTACGGTTCAGGAAGGGTCAACGAGAACGGCCAGGCGACTTGCCCTCCCACGCCGGCTCAATGTGAATATGCTCCTAGAACGTGCTCATAAAGTTCTCCCTGTGCCGGACGTGATAGACACGAAGGTGTATGCGCAGCGCCTACTCGAAGTGCTGCATCATAGTATACAGCCAGTTCCTTTTTCCAAAAAGCACAGGGCATAGTTCGACAACAGCTGTCGGCTTGCTCGCCGAGTCCAGATTACCTTCAGGTTCCTAGCGAAATCGCGTCCGGGTCATCAGCTGGCCTCGATACTCAGAACAATTTGTAGGAAAACATATGCGACGCAACGTAAGAGAAACCAGGAGATGATGGAGGCTCGCCTTATAGCCGGCGTAGAGCGTCATCCCTACAGATGGTTGGCCCACCGGGGAAGCACCGCGGCCTGCCCTGTCAGCTCGTCAGCCCTCATTAATCACTTCTCGGAAATGTTTGCTTCACGGGACACCATTCCTCGCGAAGTGCCAAACCTAGTCACCGTGTAGGGTGAATCGACGACATGGCTACGGGACTCCCTTTAGCAGAAGTTCACCGTCGAGGAGGTCCTACAAAAACTTCGAAGTCTCCGCAGTAATAAAGCCTCCGGCCCCGACAGAGTACGCAATGAGCATCTAAAATGTGCACTCTTTCTGGTTCCTTGCTGGTCCGCTTATTCAACGAATGCTTGCGGACGGGCACGCTTCCAGCAAAGTGGAGGGATGCAAATCTGCTAGTTATACCTAAGGGTAAGGGGGATCCGGCCCTACCGTCATCTTGGCGGGGCATCGCGAAGAAGAGTGTATGCTATAAGCTACTCACTTGTCTGCTGACATGGAGACTGTGTGACTACCTGGAAGGCGTAGGAGTCATCCCGGCCGAGCACCATGGATTCCGCAGAGATCGCTCGACAGAAACCGCCTGCACGATTCTGATGGATGACGTTAAGAGGGCGTTAGCCATAGCGAGGAACCCACTGTATGCAGTCTTCGTCGATTTCAAGGCAGCATTTGATTCGGCGCCTAGAGACATGGTCTTACGCACGTTGGCAGAGGTCGGAGTGCCAGTTAAAGTGCCCAACCTTCTCGCGGCCATCCTACAGGAGAACAGAATAACCATCGAGGATGGTATCGCCGAACTCGAACCTTTCGCCCAGACAACAGGCCTAGCTCAGGGTGACAACCTGAGCCCTCTCCTGTTCTCTATCCTACTGAAGGCCCTGCCCGCCCAGATAAGAGGCCCGAGAAATCTAGTCAAAGTTATCTTGTACGCGGACGACTTGGTCATATATGGTCCAAGCAGGTTTCAGGTACAGCAAGCCTTAGCCCGTCTTTACGCCGCTGTAAATGCTTTGAGTCTAACGATTAACTAGAGAAAGACAGAAGCAATGAAATTCAGGAGGGGCGGCAGGATCCCTGGCACCGACACTTTTTTTTTGTTGCTGTCGTTAAGTGTTTTATTCATGTTAGTACTATAAACGGCAAATACTACATGTTGGTTGGTTTACAATAAGGTACTACTAATCTCGCGGTTTTGAGTGACAATAGCTGCGGCGATTTTATTGCCCATACGGCGGTCACTGCCTTCCTGCACCTCTCGGCGAGGTGTGCGGTGAAGCTGTGTCCGTTATAAGAAAACGGTAGCCCCAGGTATGGAAACCTATTTACGTACGCGAGCGGTACACTGGCGTATTTTTGGCCTTGGTTGGTTTACAAAAATAAGGTACTACTAATCTCGTCGTCGCCTTCGTCGAAGTTGAGAGTTCGACGAAGGCGTAAATAGGTTTCCATACCTGGGGCTACTGTTTTCTTATAACGGACGCAGCTTCACCGCACACATCGCCGAGAGGTGCAGAAAGGCAGTGACCGCCGTATGGGCAATAAAATCGCCGCAGCTGTTGTCACTCGAAACCGCCTTGAGACTGTTCGATCTCAAAATAGCCCCGATCGCGTCGTATGGGATACGTGTCATTTGGGAGGACCTCACGGCGCAGAACCTCGAACAGTTTAACCGTGTTAAGGCCTCCTTTCTCAAGAGGGCTCTGGGATTAAACATCTCGACCCGGAACCGCCTAGTATATCTCCTAGCAGGCACACCGCTGTTCACCAAAGATATACGACACCGCTTCGATCTGTCGGCTACAACGGCTTTCAAGAACAACCTCAAATGCTGGGAGATGAAGTTCGCGGATATCAATGATTAATTCTTCGAAACTGGAGCTATGACATGCAACGAATGACCGTTGCAGGTGCTCTAGAAGCGAAGCACACTGTGGAAGATACCACGCCGCTTCCTGTGCTCTGATCCCTTCCTTAGGTAGCCTGACTGACCCCATCTTAAAATATTCGCGATGAGCACTTTCTAGTCTATTTCCATATAGTTGAACATTGGATTGTAGCTAGATAGTCCGTGTAGTATATACTCATATACCGGATGTCTTGTGGGCTCAACCCTCAATGTGACACGACCATGCCCAATGGTGCAATTTTAGCCGCTATTGTATACAGTGAAGAGATATATATATTGTGTTTATACTACCTGGCAAATGTGAATAAATGTTTGAATTGGTTACCCCAACGTTCGACGTGTCTTGTACTAACATCTGCGAAGCCGCATCATTTAGACTAACGTTATTTTCTAGTACAGTAGGCGGAAATTCTTCCTGAGCTTTCCCAAAACCCCTTTTCCTTCAGTACCTCCGTTTGCTCCTCTTCCATCACCCTCATTGGTCCATTTGTTCCTAAGTTTTGCAACTGCTGAGAGAGATTTTCCAATTCAAAAGAGATATGTCTGAAAGGCCCCATGTCCCGTGATGATCTGCGTGGGGTAATGGTTAAGTTCTCCTCCCAGCCGCTCAATCCATTTTTATGTTAAGGATGAGGGATCGGAGAGTGTGGCCTGGTGCTCCAGAATGGAGTCTCATTTGGCTTGCCATGCTTTCATTGCTTTCTCTCACTCTACTTTCTTACTGCTACCCTTCCTTCACCTTTAGGTCCCAGGGAAACTCTGCTCTCCTGCTAGCCGGAGTTTGTGCTAATCAATACGCCTGGATAATCTTAAGGGCTGCCACTTTCTGAGTGCTTCCAAGGATCCCTTTCGTTTTTTTGTTTTCAAGGAAGTTTTGAGCCAGACTGAGAACCTGCGCTATAGATTCGGCCATTGACATTAGCAATCTGCAACTGCATTATATTGGTCCGTAAATGTTTGGTAGAATTCTTGCGATTGCATTAGCCGCCTGGGCCGCCTTTGCCGAGGATATTTTCAGGTGGCTAAAGCCGGTAAGGTTCTTGTACAAGCGGATCCCCAAGTCCCAGGCCTCCTTGACTTCCTTTATCTGCTGTCCTGCTAGGTATAGTCTGATGGGACACAGTTTTTTCCGTCCCATTAGTAGTATGGCCTCGCTAATCTCCAAAGCGATTGCTAAGCCGGCTTGATTCATCCATCTCCTCGTATAATCTAGTGTTTTATCAGCGTTAAGTTCCAATTCCTTTGCAGTTTTTGCCTAAACTGTGATGGCCAGATCATTTGCGTACGCGATCATCTCTATCCTTGTGGAAGGTCATTCCGGCGGAGTACGTCATCGTACGCTAGGTTTCAGAGCAGGGGACCCAGGATAGAGCCCTATGGAGCTCCTGCTGTAATTGATATTTCCACGTCACCGTTAAAAACACTTCGGTCCTCCAGATATTCTAGACGAGATAATGTGGGACCTTTTTCCTCAACAGCGTGTCCAGTATTGTTCCCCACGGGAGGCTGTTAAAGGTGTTCGTGACGTCTGGAAGTATTGTCAGGAACAGTTTTCTGGTGCATATGGTTGAACTATGTAAAAGGTCAGCCTTGTCCGTAACTCGATGGGGAGCAGTGAGCACTGACCGTTTTTTCTGAATCCATATTGGGAGTCCGAAAGAAATCCGTTTTTCTCCACAAAGGTCTTCCTTCAATGATTGCCTCGTATCCTTTCGCCGGGGTATTCAGTAAGCAGATGAGCCTGAACATTTCGTTATCTTTGGGTATAAGTACAGGTAGTTCTACAAGTTCTTAAAATGAGCTTTTCAGAATTCGCGCTTGCACCGCTATTGGAAACGGCAACTTTTCGAATGCTAGCAGTCAAAATATTATGGTGATTGGCCGTTGCGATTTCGTTTGATCGCTTTTCCCGTGCAACGTATCGGCGTGATTTTGAAAAATTGAGAAAAAATAGTTTCGAGTGGTTATCAAGCGTTTTTATTTCAAAAGTTGGAATGCGACCCAAGTGAAAACTGAGTTAGACGAGATGTACGGTGACTCTGCGCCATATTTTGCCACTGTTTCCAACTGAATTAATGAGTTAAAAAGAGGTCGCAGGACCACCGAGGATGAACTACGTTCAGGACGCCCAAAAACGGCAAGTGATGAGGAAAACGTGGAAAAAGTGCGGAAAATCGTTGCCGCAGATAAGCGAGTGAGCATTAAGGAGATATCGGAGGCCTTGGGGATCAGTTTGGGTAGTGTGCATTTCATCCTGCACGAGAACTTGAAGATGAAAAAACTCAGAGCAAAATGAGTGCCGCATTTCCTCAACCAAGGCCAAACAGACGCGCGTGTTTCCGCTTCACAGCGAAATTTGGCCAAGATGTCGAAAAATCCGTCGGATTTTTGGCGCAGATTCGTGACCGTCGATGAAAGCAGGGTCCATCACTACACTTCCGAGACCCAAGAAGCATCTCGCCAATCGTGTGCACCTGGTGAAGGACCTCCGAAGAGGGTGCGGACAACGGCATCGGCCGGAAAGATGATGGCTACGGTTTTTTGGGACCAACGTGAAATAATTCTGGTCGACTACCTTGAGAGCGGTAAAACGATCACGGGAGAATATTATGCAAGACTGTTGGACTGCCTGAAGCAAGAACTCATCGTGAAACGGCCCGCTTTGCAGAAGAAGGTTGTCCTGTTTCAACAGGACAATGCTCCCGCACACAAGTCGCGGCAAGCAACGGCAAAACTGGCCCAACTGAGGTCCGAACTTATTGAACAACCTTCCTATTCTCCAGACCTGGCCCCCTCTGATTATTTCCTCTTCAGACATTTGAAGAATCGTCTCGGTGGAAAGCGTTTTTCCAGCAATGAAGAGGTTACAACTGCTGTCAATGCCTATTTTCAGTCTAAAGAAGCAGAATTTTACTCAAGAGGTATAAATGCTCTGAAATCTCGGTGGGAAAAGTGTATTGAGCTTCTCGAGGAGTATATCAAATAAGAAAAAATTAAAAACAAGATTTGGAAAATTCTTGGTTTTCATTTTAAAAACTTGTGGAACTATCCGTACAATCTCAGCTTGTTTTTAGTTTGCAGGTATTGTTCTCCTTTTGGTCGCTGTAGTAAATACCTGTGCAACCAGATAGTCCTCAATTAGTATTCTGACTGCCACGGACGGGATGCCGTCTGGTCCTGGAGCCTTTCCCGGTTTAAGTCTCGTCACAGCCTTAAATACCTTTATTTGGTTTACTAATAGAAATGAGGCTTGCGTTTTGTATAGCTGTTATTTCCTCTTGCACGTAATGCGCTAGTCTGCTCCTATTACAGTTAACTTGAATCACATTGGTCTCTATTTTTATTGATTAGCGAGGTTTGTCCGTCCGTGTCTTAGAACCGAGAAGCTCTTCAAGCACTCTGTTCCGTCCATCCCACTAAGTTTGTCCTGCTCCGACAAGCCTTCATCCTTAAAGCCTTTCTCTGCTCCGCAGTAGTCATAGTTCTTCGCAATGTGTCCTACCTGCCCGCATTTGTGGCACATCCAGCCATTTACTGGTGGATTTTTGCATTCCAGGCCGCGATGGCAAATACGCTGACATCGCGGGCAGCACGGAACCGATCGCCACTCAACAATGGGGCACGCGGACCACCCCATTACAAAGTGACCAGCGTTCAATAGACGCTTAGTTGCGCCCAACGATGCCCTTAGTGTAGCTGCCAATTGCCCTCCGCCGCATGTGCGCAGCTTGTCCACCTTAAAGGAGCCGTTGGTACCCACCAACGAAGCAAGGGCTTTCGAAATGTCTTCCTCGATTGTCTGCGGGGGAAGCTGCTTAATCAGCAGCCTTTAGCCACCGAACTGCACGGACATATTGTCCCACGTTACGGCATCATCCTTCGAGTCCTCGCGGACTACAAGTAGTCGCATTGGACTCTCTTTAATGATACTGGACTTTTGCAGCTTGATGTGCGTGTACACCTGCTCGGGCCAGTCTGTCTTCTTCACGAGTGCAGACAAGTCCTCCTCCGAAGTACAGTTGAGAATCATTTTAACATAACATAACATCACTTTTATTTCACATAAAAGCATTGGTATCAATAAACATACTTCTGTAAGACAATCGTGACTAATCACCAAATAGACGAGCGCTATTTGTATTAGCATGGGTCCGTTTGGCCATACGTCAAGCAAACAGTCCGTTGACGAATTCACCGCGGGCCACGGCTTTTGAGGTGATTGATCGTTGACTCCTTAGGTTATTGGAGCGTACATAAAAAAAGTGTCCTAACAAGTCACATTTTCGTAATTGATGTAGGACAGATAAGTTGCCCTGCATGAAAAGTGAGTCAATACTTGGAAGAACGTCATCTAACACGCTGTGGGGGCGCCTGATTCGCAGGCGTCTTAGAAACATGTTTTGGACGCCATCCACCAACTTCCTATATTTGAACAGATAAGGCTCCCAGACAGGGGAGCAATATGTGAGTTTAGGAAGAACAAGAGATTTGTAAAGGCAAATGTACACATGAGGAGTCGTTAAAATAAAACAGCGGAAGATAGTATTTATTGTGCGCAGAGATGTCTCCACAACCTTGGTAATGTGAAGGCTAAAGTTAAGATCAGGCGTAATATATATGCCTAAGTCCCGTGTATAAGAGAGAGTCGGTAAAATGCAGTTGTCAATTTAATAGTCAAAGTCAAGTGCACCATTTTTCAGTGCAATGCATTTAGAGGATGAGAGAATTATGTTGTTTTCAGAACACAATCAAGCAATGCCGTCGACAGCAGTCTTATTTTATTGATCTCATCGACTGGGTTTCGGAATCGGCACTAATACGACCGGGTCCGTCTCGCAGGCCGCATCCACCGTGTCTAGGCGTTTTTTCTCGCAAGTGCACTTGTTGAGAAGACCTGGCAGGTTCTTGGTGCTAATGACCTCCCTATACGCGGTCTCAAACACCATTCCGAGCTGTTTAAGCGGTCCGTTGTATTCGGCGTCAATTACGGTGCCTTGAGGCAGCATCATTAACCTGACTGTTCTCCTCCTTTTTCTTTCCCCTTTTTGGCTTCGCGGCCACTTTGTCCTCTTTGCCTTTCTCTGCGGTCTTCCTTTTATCCGTCGGCTTCACGTTATCCGCGGCCTCTTCTTTCGTCACGACGGCGTTCACATTGACTTCCATCGAGATCTCTTCTTCCTCTGTTACTTCTATTCCCTTGTCCGGCGGCTCTCGAAACGACGACATAATTATCCTTTATTTGACCCTTCTACCGTCTATAGCCTATCTCAGCCAAATTCGGTGGCGAAAAGCGCGACATATGTACAGGTCAGTGATTACTGGAGAAGTCTTGCGTTCGGACCAGCTCGCTGGGGGGTGGCAGAAAAATTTGAAGCGCGATAACTGGAATTGTAGAGCTCGTTGAAGCAAATGTTTTTTCCAATGGAACATAGTTTCTGAGAAGTCTTGTTTTGGAGTGAGAGTGAAATTACTACAATTTGTAACACTGGTGTTTTTGCCCAACATAGGAGCACAAAATGTGCTGTTGCGAGACAACCAGTCTAGACAGAAACTAAGCACACCTTCGTGTTCGTGATAAAGTTCTGCTCCATCTGAAGAATATACAAGGCCGGTCAGAAAACGCCCCATGGTCGCTTAGAAGAAAATTCGCCAAAAATGTAGTTCTTTATTAGCGTTCACGCCAAATACTTCAAAATCATAACCCTACAACCACTCAGAGCGCTCAAAATGGACATATTCAGCCAATGCGCAATTCATGGCGATCATTTTGGTACCAAACATATGTCCATGCGAGCTGTGGTTGCGGAGTAATTACGATTTTTCGGCGGGATGTCCAGATTAAGCGCATGAAAAATGACGCGCTGCGGCTGTCGCGCGACACGTCGGCGGTAGTAAACGTCGCCACACAGTCATTTTACATGCGCTGTGAGTGGTTGTAGGGTTATGATTTTGAAGTATTTGGCGTGAACGCTAATAAAGAACTACATTTTTGGCGAATTTTCTTCTAAGCGACCATGGGGCGTTTTCTGACCGGCCTTGTATATTCGTTTACATGTTGTAGTAATTTCACTCTCACTCGTGTTACAAATTGTAGTAATTTCACTCTCACTCCGAAACAAGACTTTTCAGAGACTATGTTCCATTGGAAAAAAACATTTGCTTTAACGAGTTCTACAATTCCGCATATCGCGCTTCAAATTTTTCTGCCACACCCTGTATATATATAGGCGAATTTGTGCCAAGCGATTTTCCTAAAACAACGAAAGTATGCACAACAAAATGTCAAAATCTTCGCTTCGACGCCGAGAAAATTCCTCGCACTACACTGGGACACGGCACGGCTGCCAGGCAGGTAGGAATTTATGAAAATCTATGCAACAGAAGTTATAAGCATTTATATATATATATATATATATATATATATGTATAGGCGGGATTGTAAATGTTTTCTCATTTGTTAGCTTCGCTAATAAATAAGAGATTACTTTGTTACAAAGATAAATTACTTTTTTTTTTTTTTTTTTTGAGGTTGGGGAAAAATGCTTTATGCACACCCAGCGCAGTTATCACTGTCCGGGCGTGTAGAAGCGCGTAGGTAGTGTGGGACTCCCCGATGGCATGGGGTTACCCACTAAAAAACCCTAGTCCTCACATTTACCCCCCCAGGGTTCGGTACTGTTTGCCAGTTCTTCAAGGCCCTGGGGGGGGAGTCGTCCGCTCTACATCTACGACATGGCCTCCGAGGCCTGTAAGGACGTCTCACAATCTCTTCTAGCGAGTGAAGCGCGTCTTTCCTTCTCTAGGCTGGTTTTTTTTTTCTCTGATGATCCGGTCGAGGTATGACGCTCCTTCTCTCCATGATTGGCCTGACGTCAACATCGATGTTATGATCGTTTTAGTGTCAGCTCCAGCTAGTACATATTTGGAGGTCTGCCTGAGGTTCGAGAACCTTGGGCATCCTGCGACCGTGTGGTCCACGTCGTCAGGTTCCCCAGTTGTGCACAAAACACAGATGTCTGAGTGAGACTTGCCTATTCTCATCATGTACGTTTGGAATTGGCCGTGTCCCGTTACAGCCTGTGTGGCGTAGAATGATAACGAGCCTTGGCCCGGGCCGTTGTACCATTCAAGTAAGTCACTGACGAGGTGGCGGGTCCAGCCCGCGCGTGAGGATAGGGCACGCCATTCCTCCGCCCAAGTCTGCATAGTCGCCTCCCTTGCTTCGTTGTAGTCAGTATATCCGTCCCTTCGCTTGGTGCTCCTCTGTCCTGCCAGGAGATCCCATGGGAGCATTCTGGCTAGTACTAGCGCAGCCTCCGTGCTGACGGTTCTATACACCCTGCTGACACGTATCGCGATTGATCTTTGAGCCGACCTAAGGAGCTGCCTGTTGCTGATCGTGCGGAGGGCCATGTCAGCCCACACTGACGCTGCGTATAGTGCCGTGGACTCCGCCGCCGACGCTATCAATATCCTCTTCTCCAAATCCGCGCCTCCCGACCGAGGCAGGATTTTAGCCATTGCCCTAGCGATTGTATGCACTTTTTTGGATATGGCCAAGATGTGGGCGCGGCCCGTAAGGCCGGAATCGAGAGTGACTCCTAGATATTTTGCTGTTTTCGACAGCATGATAGCGTGGCCGTCCAATGTCAAGTGAATGCCGCGGGTGCGTTTGCGACCTGACAGGTAGATTGCCTCAGTTTTTTCTGGAGCCAGCTGAAGTTTGTTTTGTGCCATCCACCGAGAGACACAGCGCATGGCGTTGTTTGCCTGTGGCCTCGAGTATGGTCTCATGGCGTGCTGTTATAATAAGTGCCAGGTCGTCTGCGTAAGCCAGCGTTTGTGCCCCTGGCGGAAGGTTTGGCAGACGCAGGACATCGTCGTCATATGCCAAATTCCACAGAGTTGGGCCGAGTATAGACCCCTGCGGGACCCCGGCGGTGATACTAAACGTGCCATGATGTGTCAACAGGTGGCGGTCACTCAGATAGGAGGAGATGATGCGAACCATATACGAAGGTATATTTCGTCGTTCCATGGCCTCAAGAATTTTCGCCCAGTTGGCGCTGTTGAAGGCGTTTTTGACGTCAAGAAGTATCAGTAAAACACACTTCCTGGTGTTGCGCGACGCCCTGGTTTCTTGTCTTGCTTTTTCCAGGATTTCCTCGATAAGGTCGAGTGTCGAGTGACCCTTGCGGAAACCATGTTGGTTAGGTGCCAAAGCTTCTGTGTCTTCTATAGCCTTCGTGAGACGCTCTTGGATGATGTTTTCAAAAAGCTTGCCAATAGTGTCTAGAAGGCAAATTGGTCTGTAGGTTCCTGGGGTGTGCTTGGGAATCAGCGCCAGAAAGGAGGTCTTCCAGGCAGGTGGGAAGAACCCCTCCCGGAGGAGATGGGTCGCGGTATCTGCGACGATTTTCGGATGCTCTCTTGCCATAAGCCGGATCACCCCAGGAGGGACACCATCAGGACCCGGTGCTTTGCCAGGGGCGAGGCGCTCGGCTGCCTGAAGGACCTCGTTCTCTGTGACGGGCGGAATGTCTGCTGGGTCTATATTGGTATAAGTTACTAAAGGGCGAGGAGAATGCGACGGGAAGAGTTTCTTGACTTGGCGGAGAGTTTCTTCTTGTGTTAGAGGGGGTGGAGACGTCTTGAGTTTTTCCCGGACTATCCGATAAGGAATTCCCCAGGGGTCATGTTGTACAAGATCGATTAGAGCCCTCCAACATTCCCGTTTCGCTGTCCTGATCTTTTGGCGAAGAGTGTTTCTTGCTGTTCGGTATATGTCTAGTAGTGTATCCTCCCGGGCCAAGGCAATATGAAGTATGTGCTCGTGTTCACCGTTTCGGCGTCTTCTCGCAAGCCAGGTTCGAGCCCTCGTCAGCGTGCGCTTGGCACGTATGCATGCTGAGCGGGCCTCCTTTATCTCGGACGTCCACCATGGCTGTGGGGAGCGTCTACCAGTGCGGCGACGCGGCGGGCCGCCTGCGGCCCTGCACGCCTTTTTTACTATTTGCGTTAGGTCTTCCGGAGAGGGTTGGGAGTCTTGATACATGTTGAGTTGTGCAGCTATGTAGAGTTTTAGCTTGTTGATGTCTAGATGTCTCATCTGCCAAGTTTTTCGGCTCGAGGGTGGCTGTCTAGGTGCCCCGTCGTAATCGAAGACTATGTATTGGTGGTCACTGAGCGTTTCGGCGTCTGCGTCGACTCTCCATCTGTTAATCAGACAAAGGGAAGCATTGTTGGTAAGTGTGAGATCAATGAATGACTCTTGTCGACCTCGGACGAATGTCGGCATGTTCCCATCGTTAATTACTGAGAAATCCGAGTTGGCCAGCCAGTCCAGTAGTAGGAGGCCCCGGGACGTGGGAGCGCGGGAGCCCCATAGAGGATGTGCCGCGTTAAAGACACCTGTCAGAAGTAGTTGGTGGGGGTTGAGAGATGTAATGAGATCAGTGAGTGATGCGAGGTAGTCGTTGAATTCCTCTAGTGTGCGGTTTGGTGAGAAATAGCAGGAGAGAACATATGAGCCGCTGCCTAGGTGAATCCATGTGCACCCAGAGCAAGCCCCGTTGCCCGAGACGGAGACTTTTGGGTCCTGTCCCGTCCACCATATTGCTGTGTCTGCTGCGGAATCAGCATAATGGTTTGCTCGTGTTGATGCAATATTAACATTGGGCTCTGACATGAGGCATAAGGGTATCTGGTTCTCCTGTACGTACACGTTAAGGGCGTCATGAGCGGCCCGGCAGCGGTTTGAGTTTACTTGTAGGATCTTTATTTTGATAGCTTAGTTTTAGATCGTCTCTGGACCGTCGTCCAGTCTGATCTGTTGTTCTCTCCTGATTCTGCCTCACTTGAGGCAGGTGCGACCGGAGGAGTGTCGCTAGAGGTGGCCTCCTTTGCGACAAGCTCAACCTCCGGTTGGGAGGGGGCCCTTGACCCGGACGGTCCGCCACTAAGCTCCACTCTCTCTGCCTCGGGGCGCTTTGTTGGCATGTGGGACTGTTGCCTAGCCTCTGTCCTGCATTTTCGCTCACGGAGTACCAGCTCTCTGTACATCGGGCATGACATCGCATCCGCGCGATGACCCTCAGTATCGCAGGCTATGCACTTCATGCTCGCCGAGGTGCAGTCTCTTGTCTTGTGCCCAATGGTCCCGCAACGCAGACAGAGGGATCCCTCGATGGGTTTCTCAAGTGCGCAAGCTTCCGCGCGATGGCCAGGGCGCTGGCAGCGGTGGCATATTGGAGGCCTGTACCATAGATCTGGACGACAGTTGCGGCCTGCCAATTTGACTGTCGTGAGCTTTGACATACGTCGGGCCAACGGGGCGGGTAATCGCGCCAATGCGTACCAGCGCCCGTTTTGACCTTGACGGGGTTCGGTAATTGCGACCAAGGAGTGATCCGTCACTCCTAGGTACGCGGTGAGGTCGGCCTTTATCTGGGACTCGCTCGACAGGGGGTTGATACCCCATAATGCCACCTCTAGGGTAGGGTCAAATAGCTTGGCAGAGGCCTCCAGTCCCGCGTCGCGGATTTTAGTACTCAGCCGTTCTCCTGCTCCTGGTGTGATTTCACCCAGTCGGATTGCTACGTCCCCGTTAGATGTCTTCTTCACTTCGCGAATAATAGTGTCCGCCGCAATGTCTGCGTTAAGGTTTTCTCTGACGGTCCGCAGCGTGTCAGCGAAGGTTTTGCCATTGCCGACTTTAACTAGTATTGAGGTTGTATGTCTATAGGGGGCGGGTGGAGGTGTTCGTGGCTGGATACTTGGTGGCGATCCGGTGGGCCCTGCTTGAGCCGTGCGGGTTTTGTGTAGCGCCAGTCTCCCAGGGGTGGGTGACTGAGCCACCAGCATTGCTATTATTCGGTGGAACGTGATGGTGCGCATATCCGGGGGAACGTAGAGGAGGGGCAGGGTGTCATTCGGAGCTTGGTCTGTCATAAGGAGGATTCGGTGTATAACCGCTCGCATCAGGGTCAAAGATGTTTCATCCGTAGTGGCATCCTCGTGTTTTGGTGGCAGGATGCCTACTACTAATCGATGTCCTTGCTGGGGGGTAGGCGCGGAGCCGGTGATAGTCTCCACAGCCTCGCCCAGGACTACGGCAGTGCCGGGAGATGAAGACGTTATGGATTGAAGCGAGGGATAAGCGGCAAGGAGCTTTTGGAAGAATCCTGTGTTCGGAATTTCTCCCTGTCGGACCAGAAGGCCTCGGATCCCCTTGTGAGTCACGAAGTCTTCCAGTAATAGCGGAACTCTCTGAGTCGCTGTGACCGGCCATGGAAGCTTCGCTACTCGCAGGTAGTCTTCCGCTGTTTGAGCGTTTGGTATCTACTCGTCCAAATGTGCCTGATGGGCCGCATTTGTTTCTGCCGCGCATTTGGGGCATTCGCCCACGGACAACTCTAGGGGAGGAAGCCCCGCCTCCGCACTTTTGTTCCTCGCGCTTAATGCCACGTCCCTTTCCTCCTTAGCGGCGTTAACGAGATCAAGAGCCTCGTCACGTTGGGCTACAAGCAACGCCAGCTCCTGTTGCATCTTGAACTGGCGTTGGTCCGCGCCAAGCCGGGCTTCCCGTAACGCCGTCAGGATTGTCTCGGCCGCCGATTGCACCTCGCGGAGGTCGAGTTGTATCTTTTGCGATAGGTATTTGAGTTCCTTAAGGGTGTTCCTTGGCTCGCAGTGGATCGCAATGTTAGCGCAGTCCTCAGCAAGAGCATCATAGGCGTCTTCAAAGGCTTGTCGGGCCTCCTCGTCTACTCCGGAAGCACGGTGTCTAAGTCGAGGGCTGAGAGGGGGTGGAGTGTCTGCTTGCCGTTTGCGGGTGTTGGTGGGTCCGGCGTGGTCATGGTTCGTTTCGGCAAGCACCAAGTCGGTGACCATTTCTTCAGGGTTGGGGTCGAGGGCGGGCTGTGTAGGGACATTGCGAGTTTCGCCAGGTAGACAGGGTAAGGTTTCTTTGGTGGTCAGAGAAGGGTCGGCGCGCGTAGCGCTAGAGGTGGGGGCAAGAAGGTCCTGTTGCCGAAGCGACTTGAGGGTTGGGGAGCGTTGTGGCGGCATCGTTCCGGCCGATCACCTCCTAAGAGGAAGGAGGTGATCGGGAAGAGCTTGTTGTTCTCCGTCCAACGATGTCTCGCTGTCAGAAGCTGAGATATTGCGGATCAAAGTTTCTTAGTACGTCTTAGAAAATAGAGTTATTCCCTCTTTCAAGGCGAGTGTTCCAAAGGACACCGGTGTCTCCGTTATAAACCGTCTCCCTATAGGGAGGGGCTTTTTCACAGCTTTAAGATAGCCGCATCGGTTTCCTTTTAACTTTCACCAATGTGCTCGTTGACACCTTCTCCGTGTCTTGTAGCTGAAAGGTGAGTATATAAGTGCGATCGTGCTCTGAGGTATCGGCCGGGCTATTCACCAGTCTATTGCTGAGATGGGCCTGCCAAGTACGTCACCGGAGATATGCTCAGACGACTGTAGTAACTCGTGCTGGCTCTTACGACCCGTATGGAAAGCTCGGCTCACCTTAACTGGGATGGCAATGTCTATTTGGCAAGAGATGCCCTTTCTGCAATTGTATCCGGTGTGTCTCCTTCCCTACGGAGAGGGCTGCGTAGGTGACCTCGCCGGGTGGGCTGCACCCGTGGCGCCGCCCTGGTGGTCGGAATCGGAACTAACTCTTACCACTGCGCTGGACACCGCCAAAGGCAACGGACGCGTTTGTGGTAGCTCCAGACACCCAGTAACACGACACCGCACAGACACTTATCACCAGATCACCAAATTCACTCGAAATCCGTCTCGAAAACACACGGGAGCGCGTGACCGCACTCGACGACTGTCAGCAGACGACTTACATACCTAAGCTGGAACGGCTCAAGTGCAGTAGACATTGTGTTATCGTCAGCGTGCCAGCCAGGGGACACTTGTTTGTAAAATTAGGTCAATACCTTCAGCTCACCGCAAGCACTGTCAAGTAAGATTCAAGTTAACGCGCACTCAAGGCCCATCAGCGGTGGCACCAATGCCACAGTTAAGCCTCACAATAAACGCGCACATGCTCCAACAGGCCATACAACTCATGCGACCCGATGACGACATCAACGCCACCGAAAAGACGATACGATGGGCAATCCATGTATCAGTTACTGCTAGACGATTGGCGAAACCAAACACGCACAAAGCCTGGTTTGATGCAGAATGTCACGAAATTAAGCGCAGAATATGCAGCCATAACGACAAGAGCCCGTATGGACTTAGCCAACTCGCAGAGATGAAGCGGATGTTTCGGAAATTGAAGCAGACCGAGAAGCGCCATTACGAAGAAAATCATCGCCTGCAATTGATACAACAATATGTAAAGAAACCTTGGCTGCTCCTACCCAAGAGACCCAAAGAAGCTAACCCGCTAATTAACGACAAGGAGTGCAAACACATTTTACAAACCTATTAAAGAGGGAGGTGACACTGCCCGACATGGACTACCCAGGAGAGTTTATACCTTTTACTGAAGCGGAAGTTACGCAAGCAATCAAGGCAAAGAAAAACAATAAATCTGCAGGACCGGACCAGATATTTTATGAACATTTCAAATCAAATCTAAGTACCATATGCCCAGTTTTAACAAGTATTTTTAATAAGTGCCTTAGTCAATTTAAGATACCTGACGAGTCGAAGAAGAGCTTCTTGAACCCAATATATAAGCGGAAGGGAGACGCTACTGACCCGACAAATTACCGAGGGATCGCACTGACGAGCACTCTGTACAAAAAACTTACATCACTTGTAGTGTCAAGGTTATATAACAGCGCCAAAGAAAAGCTACCCGCTGAGCAACACGGATTCCTTTCCGGGAGATCAACCAAAGATGCTATTAACCTTCTGCTGTACTATGTGCAACAGCGTCGCCTAAGTTGAAATGACGTAAACCGCATTTATAGATTTTAAGACCGCATTTGACTCTGTTCCAAGGGACCGTCTTTTAGAAATCATTCGTAGCCATTTTTTAATATGCGGAGCAATGTAAAACCTTATCCGGGTCATGCTTCACTATAACTCGATCATAGTTAAGAACGGAGATCATTATGTCAACGACACCATAACGCAAACGGTAGGATTGGCCCAAGGAGATCCCGCTAGCCCATTCCTGTTTATAATGTACATAGCAACCCTATCGGATCTTCTACGCAATGCAAAAGCTGCGCACGCCTTCTACGCAGGTGACCTAGTCATCTTTGCAAAGTCGCGTAAACATCTGCAGTATTTCCTAAACATAACAGTTAATTGGTGCAAAGAGAACAGGCTAACAATCAACATAGATAAAACAAAAGTCCTTCGCTTTAGCCGAGGAGGGGCATACGCCGCAGCCGACCGCCGCATCAAAATTAATGGCATTGCATTGGAGATTGTCAACCACTTTTCTTATCTCGGCGTTACACTGACACCAAGACTCTCTTTTCGCAGATATGTCAAAAAATACTAGCCAAGGCGACAGCTACTGTCATGCTTCTCGGTGAACTTCGAGATATCGACTTGAAGACAGCGCTAAACATATTCAGGCTAAAAATTGTCCCTATTATACGATACGGCTTGCCTGCAATAGCACCTTTTCTGACTGTAAGCGATCTGAAAAGGCTAGACCGTTAAGGCACTCTAGCAAAAGCGCGTGCTAGGTCTACCCAAATACGCCTCTGCTACATTCGCTCTTGAACTATGTCGCGAACGAACCCTTACAGAGGACTTTGCCCTAGACGGACTACCTCTTAGTGAAGCCGTACTCACAGTAAATAGGAAGTTTCGGGAGATACGCAACGTGAAGTTTGCGACCAATAACTATACGGACGGACCAGCGTTTTGCTCGGACAAATGGAAGAGAGGAGCCCAGAAGAGCCGAGCACTAATTTGTCGAGTGACATGACACGGATACCATCACCACATGTGTTTGAGTGGACAGTGTTTTGAGGTCGATGGTTGTGTGTGTAGATTTTGTGAAATTTGTGATATTGATAGATACCATGTACTTGTGTGCACCGAAATAGACACAACGTCACTACAATATCGTACACACTATATAGGATCAGTGTAGACTTCGCATAACATTAGATGTATACTGCTACCAATATTATGGTGAATATTTAAATATGTATGTAAAAAAGCTCTGTAGAAGATGTGATATCGAGTTGAATGCTGTTATCCTTCCGTCGCTATCGATTTTACTGAAGAAAAACGACATGCGTGCGCTATCGCAACTTGCAAGTGCTGATCTTATCGATCGTTTCTTCGATGTGACAATGAACAATCGCAGAAGTCAAATAGTGTTTTTACAAAATGTATTCAATTCAATTAAATTTATTTCACTCAGATTGAGTATAATATACAGTTCAAGTACTATCTTCTTCACGCTTTCGGCGAGAGAAGTTGTGCAACGATTTTTTGTCCAGCGCTGTGCATTCCACTGCATGGTACTTGGCATACCTCTGCAGGCAGAGCCGGCAGGTGCACAGCTCGCACTCCTCGTGAAAGGCTGCGTTTGAACATACCAGGTAGTAATAACCATGCACTATGTACCTGGTGTATAGGTGGCGACTGACACAGGACCAGACCAAAAATGAACGGCATTGAAAACGTCCAAACCACCGACCTCCCGTCTGGCCTGTTCGACTTTAGCTTCCCATTCAGAAATAAAACATCCGATTGTTTCAGTAGCCGGTAGACAGCCTGACATGACATATACAAAGCGACTCCTTACTCGAATAGGCAAGCAAAGCACTCGCTTCATATATAATGAGAAACACCTCTCAAGCTGGTTAAAATTAGCCAGTGTGAGAGAGTTCCACACCCTATCAAGTCCATACATCAGCCACGGAACAATCTTAAGCATGAAGAGCCTCACTGCTGAGAAAACGGACAGTCTGCGGACGTTGCCTAACTCCCCGTAAAGAGAGACAAGTGCCTTCCGTACTGTTTCGTTTATATGCGCTGTGAACGTCGTTCCCGTATAATGAACCCGAAGGCCAAGATACTGGAAAGAGTTAACAAACTCCAATGGTTGGCCGCAGCAACGTATAACGTCTCTGGCAGCCAATCGACTTCCACGCCTGAAATTCATGGCTTTGGTCTTCCTGGTGTTAATTTTAAGTCCCTTCGAGGCTAGGAATGCCTCTATTGTAGAAGTAATGCACTTGATGGCACCTAGGTTGCGATGAGCGACCACGATATCTGCATACATCACCACCACGGCTTTTTTGTACTCCTGTCGGACGTAACCGACGAGGTCAGCAAGGGGAAGTGTAAACGAGACGCAGCTCAACGGGGTTCCTTGCGGAGTTCCCACATTTTGCTGATTCTCCAATACACCCTGCTCACCGTCTACCAACAAGGTATCCTCCTTAAAGAAACTTGCTATTACACTCAGAAGAGAGCCACCCACTCCTGCTCGTTGGAATGCTTTAACCAGCAGATACCAGCGAGGGGCTTTGTCAAAGGTCTTGACGCAGTCAATAAAGACTGCATACAGATGACCTCTGGGTTGTGTCACAGCTCGCTTCATTTCTGACTGGAAAACGTGGATTGCATCACGAGTGCCTCGGCTTCTCCTAAGGCCGAATTGCTCCGGTGAAAGTGCTTCTTTAGCCAGGTGCTCAATCCGCCGAATAACCAACTTACAGAAAATCTTCTTCAATGTGCGTTCTGACGCCACTCCACGGTAGGGATTTGGATCCTGTTCATCACCATGCCTACCCTTGAACAGAAGAAAAAGCCTGGCGACATGCCAGACTTTAGGTATCCGCCCCCTCTTTATAATTTCATTAAAGAAATCACAAAGAGTTTCTGCTAAGAGAGAGAGTGACTGGATCCAATGCTCATAGCAGACCTGATCGGGCCCTGAGCTCTTTCTCTTCGGGAGTGACCGTAGGACCTGGCACACTTTCTCCACCTCGAAAGGCAAAGTCATGTTGTGCTGCTCCAATGTAAGCGGATGTTGTACGATTGCAGATGCGGCCGCAACGTCACGATTGAATAAGAGATTCGTTAGGTGGCTCTTTACCTGTCCGTCACTAAGCGGATTCACCGCCCTACGAGGTCGCACAATGTAAGCTAAGGGCTCTCGTTCTGCTTTTTTAAGCTGCCGTCGTTCCTCCCGCCTCGCGTGCTCCCCTTTATGATCATAGCAGAGTCTAATATAGGCCTTTCTATGCTCAAAGTAGTCCCGCCTGGCTTGCAGAGATGATGGTGCTTTGGCTCTTGCTTGGCGCAAGAGTCCGAGCACTGCACCGTAGGCAAGGCAGCAGGCTCGAGAGTACCACGGCCGTTATCTCTTCTGCCATAACCCTTTCCACTTCACTGCACTTCTCATCGTTCTCTCCAGCCGGTCACATGTGGTATCGATGTCAGGGCTTACCTCAAGACCGCCCACCGCTCTGTCTAAAAGAGATAGATTAAGCCGTCTTATTGCAGACCAGCACGGCAGATTATGTCGGTCTCGCCAAGTACCGGGAACATCGACAAAGGCCAACACTGGTTGGTGTTTTCGGGCCGCTTCATCGAGAACATCGAAACTTTCAATTTTACGGCTGACAAGGTTGTGAAACAACAGGTCGATGCTGCTGCTTCCATTGTGACTTAAATATGTATAGTCTTCGCGCGCGTTTGCACATCTCAGACCAATATTTTCCATCGCCTCAAGCAGCACCTCGCCTTTATCATTGTTGGCCCCACAATCGATTCTGGCATTGAGGTCACCGCCGACGATAATTGGCATGGTCAGGGATAACTCTGAAAGTCCAAGCTTACCGTCTCAGCAACCTCCGCATTATCGAATGTGGGTGGGAAATAGAATACGGCAACGATTACCCTCCCAGAGGAGAGCACCACGCAGTATTAATCGACGCATTGCATCGGTGGTAAGCGTTTATGAAGGTAGATAGATAACTCACCCACAGGTACCCCCCGCAGGTAAGACAGCTAGCTGGCGAAACAGGCGCATATCATTGATATGCAGTTCGTGCCGCTGAAATGTCTTCGTAAGGAGTGCAATGTCAACCAACATAAACATGTCATCACGTGCTAGATCCATTGCCCCCTTAAGTCTCTCACATTTCCAGAGAAGCACTCGTAGAGATATGTTTGGCGCTACGCTTGCAGTTCTAGAACTGGTCAGTCACTTACGGGGGCTTGGACCGCCAGGCGCACTAAAACTCTCCTTAACCATTCTCTCGTAGGGCACGTCGCGACGGAACAGGCTTCCCTTCGGCCAGAATTCATTTCTGCAACAGTTTGCGTAATCTTCGTCACGCACCACCACACAGAACACAGCATCACTACCATGTGTATGTAGCTTCCAAACTGCTTTCACAGCTATGCCCCTGTCAGTAAGCCACGCTTGCAGCCCAACCGCCGATGTCTTCTGCGCCAATCGTGCCACTCTCAAGGGGCGGATCTTCGCAGGTCTAGAATATACTTCCAATCCGCCTATGTCATCTGTTGTACTACCGCGCTGTATTCGATGTTTTGTTTTGTTCGGTCGTGGGTCAGCTGGACCTGCTATCGGCGTTGTTGTTACCGCAGCTGATGACGTCGATGTACCACCACCCGGTGGTTCTATCTCAACAACAGTGCCGTTCAAGTTGTACTCAACTCTGCAGACGCCAAGCTTCTCTTGGCACCTGCGCGGTTGTTTTTGCTGGTCCTTCCAGCCAGCTCTCTTGTCTTAACTCGATGACGTCACCTGCTTCTCTGCTGTCTGCTAGCCTTGCTTCTTTGTTTTTCCGCGTTGTCCACGTTCCGCCGCATTTCTCCACGCTAATGTTGTCACTTAGCGTGGAGTTCAAACCACTCGTAAGCGTAAGGGGTGCGGCAAACTGTTCCTGCGGGATTGCCTCAACTTTGGCAACCCGCTCCTGCAGTGCCGTGTGTGCTAACCACAGTTTCACAAAGTTCCGCTGTAGTTCACTCAATCGGCCGCACAATGTACCGTGATTTGGTACCTGGGTGTCACAGGCTCCACACAGAGCTAAGTGCGCATCCTTGAGGAGCACGGGGTTTAGACAGCTCCCGTGAAACACTTTTGAGCGGCCTTGACAGCACACCACTAGTTGTTCACCCGTCTTTAACGGAAGCGAACACTTCGAACAACCTGACATCACGACTGCTAGCAGACAACTTTGTATTTTACTTACCAAAATGTATTGCCAGACTTGAAGCAATCAATAATATGTTCGCCTGGCGTGTAGCCAGAGAATCGCACAACAAGGCGGCTTCGTGGGCGTCATTGCCTACCTAGTCTCCATTTCCACCCTTTATTCGGCAAATAAGAGGGCCTTCTATTTGATTCTACTCATCCTACTAGAGCTCGATTGTATGCCGACGCTTCTTGTACTTCATGCTTTGGGGGACTTCATAAGCGGCGGCGTAAGCAAGAACGTAAGCCGCCGCTGCGCTGACCGTCCTGTACGCCGCGATAACCATGAGGGCTCCGATCCCTTGGGGCCACACGTATGCGGGTCCTGTTAGCGGCAAACTTTAGGGCGTCGGCGGGCCAGGCCGGAGCTCCATACAGGGCAAGTGACTTAGCCGCAGACATGATTATGCACCGTCGAGATTGTCGTTGTCCATAAATGTTAGGCACAGGCCGCGCGAAGTTGTTAGCTGTCTTGAATGCCTTCTCTGTTGCCCACCGCAGGTGTTTAGTACCGCAGGTACCCTTTTTTGGAAGGTCTCGGAAATGCATAAAGGGGAGTCTCGTGTTCTAGCGCTCTATGCGCCTAGCCAATGCTTGACCGTCCTGGGGAGATGCGTCGAGATCCTCCGGAGGGCCTAGCTGCTCCCTCTTTTCTCCCTCCCTCGGCTCCTCCTCTCGATTGCCCCTCAAAAGGGCCTGGTCGTAGCGGACTCGTCTCGCCGCCTCCAGGTTCAGCTTTTTTTCATGATGGTGCCGAGGTAACGTCGACATTTTGTCCAATTCGTCTCGTTCTTCATCATGAAGTCCACCACGTACTGACCACCACGGAGCTGAGGCGAAAGACTCCACAGTCTTTCGCCTCAGCTCGGGCGTCGCAGACGCACGTGCTTCCGCAAGGGCCGCGCAGTGCACGATCGTATGTTCAACGTCGTTTTCAACCAGTCCCCTCTAAAGAGGGGAATGGTCTTAAGAGTCTGCAGGGCCTATCGCACGGTGTCTAAGGATGCCCTGATAGTACTGGCCCGCCAGCTACCTTGTGACCTCCTGGCCAGAGAGAGAAGCAAACGCCGTCTCGACGGGAACTGGGACCTCGCGGTGGCTCAACAGTGTCTTCTGTTGAGCCCCCGCGAGGTTCCAGTTCCCGTCGAGACGGCGTTTGCTTCTCTCTCTGGCCAGGAGGTCCCAAGGTAGCAGGCGGGCCATTCCCCTCTGCGCGGCTCTGAGTGCGCCCCGGTTTCGCGCCGTCCGGAGGGCAAGGTCTGCCCTGACGGGCGCCGCATACATCGCCGTTGACTCCGCCGCGGTCGCCAGAAGCCGTCTCCGTCTCTCAGACGCCCCTCCCGCTCGCGGGAGAATCTGTGCAAGATTCTGCGCGATCCTAGCAACCTTGTGGGCAACGTGGGCGATATGCATCGCACCCGTAAGTCCGGTATACAGGATAACCCCCAAGTACTTGGCCCCCTTCTTGATTGCTATGGGTTGGCCCGAGAGAGTCAGATTGAGCCCGGTGAGGTAAAGTGCCTTCGCTTTTTGAGGCGCCAGTTGGAGGTGATGCTCACGCACCCACTCGGCCACTTTGTCCAAAGCAATCTTTGCCAGCTCCTGTAGTTGAGTTTCCCGCTGGCTGTCACCAGCAGCGCCAGGTCATCGGCGTATGCTAGGGTTTCCACTCCGTCAGGCAGACCCCCTATTCGCAAAACTCCGTCGTATGCGATGTTCCAGAGAACTGGGCCAAGTACGGGTCCCTGCGGGACGCCCGAGTTTAGTTCATACTTGCTGTCTTCTGCTCTAAGAGTCCTGTCTTCCAGGCAAGATGACATTATGCGGCGAAGGTAGGGGGATATTCCCCGTCGTTTCAGCCGTTGCAGTGCCTCGAGCGGTGAGCGGCCCCGTCGGAAACCGCAGGTAGACCAGCCGAGTTCGTAGGAATAAAAACATGATCGCTTGCGGTCTCCTGTAGAATGTCACTACACCCTCTAAGGTAATTTTTCTGCACTCTGTGTTAGCTGAATTCATTGCCCCGCAGACTGCTCTCGAATGCGGTAGATTCGTCTTGGTACAAGTAGACATCTCTATCGAATCTTCGGGATGTTTCTCGTACCTACTCGCCCCTACCCTCTTCACTAGACGTTCGCCACCACGTGGCGCCTAGCCCCGAGAGTCGTGTGTTCACCTGAACTTAGCCAGACACAACAGCGACGTAGAGGTCTCTTTTTCTAGGGGGACCTAGTAGAGGAGTTTGGATTTGCTTTATAGCGCCGATTGTTGAGTGATTTTTGAGAAACCCGTACTGGGTGTCGCCGATTATAGAAACAACGTGTAGGGCTTGCTGTTAGATTAATAGGCTATTTTAGCTGAGTCACTCGCTTTCTCATGCGTATGGGTCTACACTTAATCTTTTTCCTACAACTGATTTTAATAAAATTGAAAATAAGGTCGTTGTCTCCCTCCCATAAATTCTGATCATCATGCCATACGTTTTGATAGTGTATTTGTGTTTCGTCATGGATGCTGCTCTCAATGCGAGTTAGATATGGTGTTAACTGGACTAGCTTTTGTATCTGAATGCAAATGTCATGTACAGCGGTTGTTCATGTCGTGTAAAACTGAACTCAGTTTCTTAAGCGCAAAAACATGAGCAAGTGACAAAAAATCTTTGTTTGTATCTGACCACACAGAACATCAGACAAGATATCAGAAGTTGACAGCCAGAGCAAGGTCAGCAACTGCTCTGTTATACAGAAGAAGCAGCAGCCAACACCGGCCGCCCTCATCCCCCTCTCTTCGCCGGCTGCTCGCCAATGCCAAGGTGACACGCAGGGTGCTGCGCAGGATTCCAAAGAAAGCGAGAATCCCTGGAGCGGGCTGCAGCTCAACCCTGTTTAATGCGAGCTATTCTTAAAGGGTTTCGAAGATGAAGAGAGACAGCATATTATTGCTGAATTTAACAGCAAGCTTCCGGCATCCTTGTAAAAGACCGGTGCAAGCTGGATCTGCTTTAGACTTGGCATTGCCATGTTTGAGAGAGAGGGAAATGTCCATGTGGTGGAATGGTCGATAAGCGCGTCCTGTGCACGGCCGGGCTCATGCAGGTCCGCCACGATGCTAGCAATGACATCATTGCGCGCGCTTTCAGACAAGCTGGCTACTGCGCTACACTGAACCCTAGTGGACTTCAGAGGCACAACAGGAGACGACCGGATGGCTTTACCAGCCTGGACTGGAATTCTAATTGGCCACTGGTGTGGAGCGTCACTGTCACCGACACATATTCCCTCGGACAAGGATGCACTCAGACTAACAAAATAGAATGGAAAAAAGCTTTTAGAGGCCACAGCGGAGCCAAGATAAGACCTGCTCCTTGGACAGAGAGTGTCATTGAAGCTACAGAAAGCCAACCCCAAGATGATGTTTTCCGACCACAGACGCTCGCGCAATACTGTAAATATTACATTATTAGTATAATCGTCGTAAGTCGTTAGAATGGAGGGAATCAAGCAAAAAGCTGCGACGGCTATAAAATAGTTAATTAACTGATAACAAGCTGGCCGCTTTTGAGGAGACAACGTCAACAATCGCGGCAAATGTCGAAGAAATGAAAACAAATGAATCCGAGGAAAAAGGGCGAAGATAAGAGGCGCGTCGTTAAAGAGGAGACAGTAGTGTCAGATTCAAGAGTTTTTTAGACACATATAAAAAAAAGAGAGAAACATAAAATAAGCGAAAGGAAGGACATTTTAGCAGTCGAGAAACAGGAGCAGCTAGGGCAGCAACCACAACAGCTGCGACGAGGGAAAGAGCCTGATGTCTCCGCTAAGTTCAACCAATCGGCCAAGGGATGCGGTAGTTGTTAAACCAGTAGAAAAACGAGTAATACCGCTAGACGTTCCAAAGTTGACCGGGAGCGCAGAATCCTTTGGCGCGCCGAACATGCCAGGCGCAGCTTTGGCTGCACCGCTATCACCAGCCTTGTTGTTATCACCCTTGTCGGTTCCCAATGTTTGCCCTGAAGGGAAATCAAACTTGAAACCTCCAGTGGCTGGTGCGTTATCGCTTTTCTGCGCCTGCGTTGACGCAGCCGGCTGACCAAAGGGGACGTTGAAGGTGGCGCTCGTCGTAGAGCCGGCACCAGTCGTAGACGTCGTCGTCGTTGAGGGCATGCCAAACTTGAACGGAGACGGCGCGACGGTGTTCGACGTGGCCGAAGAAGAAGCCTTCTGGCCCGGTTTGGGCGACTCGCATGCAACGCACTTCTCGACAATTCTAACGTAGGCAGAATAGAGAAATGAAAGGCAGAAGTGCGAGAGATATTGTGGCAGGAACCAAGTAGGATACTAAAATGTTTGATAATGTGAAACACAAACTAGTGCTTTATTGGGGAACTGGTAGATGTTGTTTAGGTCCGAAATATGGATGGTGCTTTGAATGAGATCGGCACACAGGTGCAACCCTTAATTAAATGTTACAAACAGCGAGACTTGGTGTTAACAATGTGTTCTCTTACAATGGTGGTGGATGTTAGAGAAAGACGAGACTATTCACGTAAGTGCAGGGCAGTCAACAGAAAGGTGATGCAGTTGGTCAGGACAGTGAATTACTTGTACTTGCCTCTGGAATACATTTAGAACAATCCAAGGGCCAGGGCCTTCAATGGCGTGCACTACGAGAAGATAGGTGCTGTACTAGCGGCACGACAAATTGACAAGAGGACACAATTATAGGCCGATTGTAATTAAAGTAGTCGATGCGCAAGTGGGATGTAGGGTAACTGAGCACTGGAGGGGGACGCAGACGTAGAGTCAACGAACGACACCCCATGGTCTACATGCTGCCCACCATTTAGAAGAAGTTACGACTGGTTCTCCGAAATGCTGGCCGGGCCATTGTTTTTTCTTGAAGCTGAAGGACGAGGAGACACGTGACTTGCAGTAAAATATATGTAACCTGTAAGCGTGTCGATTATATAGATTGTAAACTTGTATTTGATTAGTTATACTATTTTTAACGTTTATTGGGTTAATTGTACTCAATTTCAGTGGATGTATTATTTACACACTAATGATTTTTAAATTTTGAACGAATGGTGACAGATTGCCAACTTGTTGAGAACGTCAAATAAACCTGATTGAGTGACTGATCTGACCTGATCTGAAAAAAGTGTTCAATTACACCTGCAATATCGGTGTTTAGTTAGAATAAGGCATTTAAGGTAATCTCAAGGAGATAGTACTGCCACCACCAACAAGGAGCACCGAAAACGACTGGATTTTAGTTAACCGTCGTGCACAGCGACGCCCAGAGTGCAGCATGCGTTTTATCAGTTAATCTCCACAATAATAAAAACAAAACGACGTTGTGGATCGAGTAACTGCGTCTCGCTGCTGCTGTATGTTACAGCTGTATGTTAATTAATTATTTTTAAATTTTGAACGAATGGTGACAGATTACCAACTTGTTGAGAACGTCAAATAAACCTGATTGATTAACTGATCTGAAAAAAGTGTGCACCTACCTAGATTTCAACCTGAATGGTGCCGTCGCTAGTGCGTTGGAAAATATTGTGTCTGGGGGTGTGCGAGGTTCGTAGCTACAAAGCTTTCGAGGGTTTCTGGATCTTCTGGGGCCATCTAGACAGTCGATAAGAGCGTGCGGGCGGTCGAAACAATGGATGGTTAAAAATGGTACAGAAGGCTTTATATGTACCTATTTTTGACCATCGGAAGTCAGCGCCGCACGACAAAGGCATTCCGTATTTGGTTCCAGACAAGTAAGGGTTTTCAGCTATTTTGAATACACGGGTGTCGTTTGCACGTCACGAGTTTCCCCGAGAATTCTGCAGTTGACTTCTGTGCTGCTTCCAATTCTACTAATGGCGGAATCGGTGGCGGACTCCATTGAACCGGCACTGCTTTTTAAATGCACTGACACTTATAAAATCAACTTGTTACAGCACAACCGTCTATAGCACGGAGCTTGGTCAAGACACGTCTGCACCATTCGAGTGTAAACAATCATAAATTTAGATTATTTATAATCGCTACTCAACCTGAGTGAATAAATATGAAATATATATACGAGGTGTGTTCAATCGTTATCGCGACTTTTGAATTTTCGCGGGTTACGTATATTCGAATTTCGATTTTTTGTGGCGTTATGTTGGTACTCATGTCTCTTATGCCGACAAGCTCTGCCATTTTGAATGTTCACTTAATTGTTGACAGCTGCTTTGCTTGCACGTGTTTTGGATCGTTTTCGATTTTTACCTATTCAAAAAAATGGATCAAAGAACCTGTATCAAATTTTGTGTGAAAAACGAAATTAAGTGCGCGGATGCATTCCGAATGTTGACTGTGGCATACGGAGAAGCTACCTTGGACCGAAGCAACGTTTATCGGTGGTACAAAATGTTCTCAGAAGGCCGAGAAGATGTGAACGACGAAGAGCGTGCCGGACGCCCGAGCACTTCAACAACAGACGAAAAAATTAATGAAGTGGAGAAAATGGTATTGGCCAATCGTCGAATCACCGTTAGAGAAGTTGCTGAGGACCTAAACATATCGATTGGCTCGTGCCATTCGATTTTTATCAATGATTTGGGCATGAGACGGGTCGCCGCGAAATTCGTACCAAAATTGCTCAATTGCGACCAAAAACAGCATCGCATGAACATTGCTAATGAGATGTTGGACTCTGTCCGCGACGACCCAAATTTGCTCCAGAGGGTCATAACTGGTGACGAATCGTGGGTTTATGGTTATGACGTGGAAACCAAAGCTCAATCATCTCAATGGAAGCTGCCGCACGAACCAAGACCGAAAAAAGCGCGCCAAGTTCGGTCGAATGTGAAAGTTTTGCTGACAGTTTTCTTCGATTGCAGGGGCGTGGTGCATCATGAGTTCTTGCCACAGGGTAGAACGATCAATAAGGAATATTACCTGCAAGTTATGCGCAATTTGCGCGAAGCAATCCGCCAGAAACGCCCGGATTTGTGGAAGAACAAAAATTGGCTTTTGCACCACGATAACGCCCCTGCTCACACATCGTTGCTTGTGCGCGAGTTTTTGGCCAAAAACAACACACTAATGATGCCGCAGCCACCGTATTCCCCAGATCTGGCCCCCTGTGACTTTTTCTTGTTCCCTAAACTGAAGAGGCCCATGAAAGGACGACGTTACGCTACGCTTGACGAGATAAAGACGGCATCGAAGGAGGAGCTGAACAAGATAAAAAAAAATGGTTTTTTGAAGTGCTTCGAAGATTGGAAAAACCGTTGACACAAGTGTATAATATCTCATGGGGATTACTTTGAAGGGGACAAAATAGATATTCATGAATAAATGAAAAATTTTTGAAAAAACACAAAAGTCGCGATACGTTTTGAACACCATATGTATATATAGGGTTTCCGGATTTGATTGTCCAAAACTCTGGAGTATGGCCAAGCTCGATAAGAAAAAAAATTTTGCCAATGGAAAAGGGGAGCGAAAATGCTCCGTATGGGAGTGATATAAATGTCTAATTAAATGTTAGATTTTTTTTAGTTGTCATTTAAGGGGTGGTTGTTCCGACATACGTTTCCAAAATGCTCGATTGTGAGAGAACGCATTTCTGAATTTAAAAAAGAGTAAACCGGCGCATTCAGCAAACAATTATTATTGTCTGAATTGTTAGGTTCGTCAGGTTTTGATATGGCGGTCGAAGCATTAGCAGTCCTCTGTGATGCTTTTTGCAACCTTCTCATGAAGATAAATACTACAAAAGCCCAGGTTGTACTTTTCCGGACGTCTCACTCTCTTAATTACGGATGATACTCCACTAGAGCTGTCTCCAAATATCACTGTAGTGTCCACCACCCCCATGACTGGCCGGCGACCGTTACGAGTTCGCCATTCTCTACCTCAAACAACACACGTCCTTTTACTAACTCATTTATTCTTATGCCTCCTTATATACTCACAGATCCTTATATACTTACTTCCCGCGTCCTCGTTAGTAGAATGGCGGCGTCTTCTATTTGGCGCTATGTATTGAGCTTGTTTCGGCATTGCCGTCAACCGACGCTGTCTATGCCCGCGCTACTTAACTGTCACTGCTATCCTACATTTTCCTTCCCTTCATAGGCTTATTTTGAGCTTCATCCCGTCTTTACTCACAAACTCCGGACATAGCCTGGTGCGCGTCTAACTCGCCGTGGATGTCCTTCACAGCGGTGCGCTGTCGTCTTCATGTTCTTCATGTGGCCCACCCGGCGGCGGCTGGCCTCCGTATACTGACCCAGTCGCCGGGCATGACCGCACAAACCTGGTTCCGACTGCCGTACTCCTTCGGTTCGTCCACTCGCGCTCGCTTATGCTCATTTGCATCCTCCGCCGCCTCCAGGCATTACTCCAGTCAAAAACTTAAGATAAGGTAACAGTGCGGCAGAGCCCCACAGTACCGGGCCACATGTCCCTGCCTTCCCGCACTTGTAGCACAAAGGGCTTGTGAGAGGTGGGTTTGTGCAGGCCCGCGTTTGGTGCTCAAAGCTGAGACACTTTGAGCACTGGGATACATTTACCAGTTCGTCCAGGCGGCAGCGAGACCAGCCGATCTGGATGTGTCCATGGCGCTGGTGCGGCGCTGCCGCTTCTGGTGGGAGTCTCACAACGCATGAAGAAGTCCTGCCTTCCCGTATCAGTTTAAAAGCGTTAAGAACAATCGTGTACTTCTACGTGCCATCACGTTTTAGAGCCTCGAGTACGTCGTCTGCGTTTATCGTTTTGTCGAGATCTCTAAAAATGATTGCCTTTGTTCGGGGGGATGTTTGGACGGTTGCCGTAAGGGAGGCCTTGTCTTGAATGTCTTCGGCCAACTTCGCCGTAGCGTTTGGAGTCAAGGCCTTGACTAGTAGCTTAACTTCACCGGACGCTGTTTGAGAGACCCTTTTGACCTGGATTCCTAATGCATCCGGGTTGAGCTTAGAGCGTAGATCCCGGACAGCATTAGAATAGCTTCGGCTTCCCAGGTTAATAGTAATTGAACTAGACGTTGGCTTGTTCTCGTTACTCCTGGCAGGGTTTATTGCGCTACCCTGACCCCTGATCCAGAGTTCTAGGGTTATTTCAGGAAATGTGATCAAACTGGATTCTAAACATTTGCGTAAACTGTCCAGGTCTACTGTTGATGTGGTAGCCACCGCGGCCGATGTTATCTTCTTTTCTCTAAGAAGTTCACGGAGCGAGTAAGTTATGCTTTTGAGAGTGAGCAGCGATGGGCCATTTCTTCCTCTGTTAGCATTCGGGCAAGTAGTGTGCGTGCAGGTGAGGCTACCGTTTCTTCCTCCTGTTCTGTACCTTCTAAACCTACGACGTCTTGGTTATGTAGAGATACGAGCCGACCTGTGTAAGACCAGATAGGTGGGCACGACGCGCGAGAAACCTAATTGCTTGGACAAGTGAGGTCGTCCCCTTCTTAATGTCATTTTGTGTGGTGGTGTAGGTTGTCACCAACCGTTCAAGTCCGATGGCCTCAGTGAGGAGGGCTTGCAGATCCTTTTCTGTGACTGCCGAATTTGTAGTTTCTGAAGGGGGAGGAAATTGCAACGGGTAACGGGGAATGTTAACGGGGAAGGAGTAATGGGGGGGGGGGGGGTAACGGTAACTCATGCACGCAACTATTGCACGTTAAATATGCGTGCGCCCGTGTGCACACATAAGCCCGCGTGGCTATATGTATACACGCATATACATATATATATATATATATATATATACACATATATTTACACACACGTTCACGCGCCCAGTCCAGTGCACATATATTATAATTATATATGCCAGTTGAGTTTACGGTTGCCCGTCAATATACACGCGCTGCAATCTTAAACAAAACATTTGCGCTGTTGGAGAGTGTTGGTAAACACGCACTGGCCGTGCAGACGAGCTGACAGATGTAAACAAACTCAGCCTGCACCGTAGTCGTTCGAAGACTGTGCAACGGCACCAGTGTTGTTAAAAACCAGACTAAGAGCAAAATATGTCTTGCACAGTACCTGTGAGGTGTTAAGATACGCGTGCTGGACTGTTCACTAGTGCAGTTATCGAGTGCGATTGCTCAGACCGCTTAGAGCCTCAGGTTGTCTGTCGCACTTTTCACCGATTTTCGCAGAGCAAAGATCACACTCGACCACCCAGGGTGAGTGCTAGCAGCCGACTCTGTGGCTTCTTACTGTCCACGATCGATATATATATTTTTTTTGAGGAGAGAGAGAGGACGATCGATATTGACGGCCGTGAAATGGTCCAGTTTTGCGGAGCACGGAACGATGTAGTCGCGTAAACGTTGTGCTGGCAAGTATCCGTCACTGTGGAAAACGCTTAGCGTACAACCGGTGTACGGCACTTGCGTTGCCGTCGGTTTTAGCAAACATTGAATGCATGTCAGCTTTCTTGGCATTTGTGAACCGGTCCATCATAATACACGCCGTCGAAATGCCTGCACTTTGTAATAGAACGTTAATCGAACGTATTACACTGTAGTGTACACAACCCCCACGATTGGACGGTGACCGTTACGAGTTCCCCAGACTCGATGGTGCTCCAGCGTACAACGCTCTTCAGGTACGGATTTATCTGTCGAGTGCGGTGGTGTGGTGCATTCGCCTGCACCTCGCGACCGGAGGAGACACATAGGTGCGCGGGTTCAAGCCCTATCGTTGCACATTTGTATTGATGGGGGTCCGTCCGTGAATCAATACGAAAGCAGTTTCGTGAACGGTAAATTTTCGCTGTGAGTCAGCCCAAAAAGTATCTAAATATCTAGGTACGAAATTATCTGGATGAGGCCTTCGCCAACTGTTTGCCTGCCAAGGCGGTCCAAAAACCTAGGCGCGGGAGTCGTCCGATCAATCCAGTCTCAACCTTTTTCTTTTGGAGCCACCTAAAGGATCTAGCCTATGCAACTCGTGTCTCCTATTGATATGATAGACAAAATCCTTACTGCTGTGCTGAAGAACCTCCCATTCGAGTTTTTAGAGTGAGCTTCTCGTTGAACGCGGCGTACTTTTTGAGTTATTAATGCGCCATAACATAACAAACATATGAATTCACCAAATTAATGGTAGCAGTATACATCGGACGTTGTGCGAAGTCTGCATTGATGCTATGTAGTGTGTACGAGATTGGAGTGACGCGGTGTGTATTTCGGTGCACACAAGTATATGGTATCTATTAATATCATAACTTTCACAAAATCAACATACACAACTATCGACCTCAAAACACTGTCCACTCAAACACAGGTGGTGATGGTATCCGTGCCATGTCACTCGAGAAACCAGTGCTCGGTTCTTCTGGGCTACCCTCTTCCATTTGTCTGAGCTTCTTCGGAACTGTGAGTGACTAACAGGAGAAATCGAATTAGCGCCAGTTGACAGGCATTGCACTCCTTACGGAGACCTACCAGCGGGAGGAACTGCATATCAATAATATGCGAGGGTTCCACCAGCTGGCAGTTCTACCTGCTGGAGGCCGTGGTAGACCAGTGGATGGATTATCAATCTACATACATAAACGTTTACCGCCGGCGCAATGTGTGAGGAAGAAGGATTTCTGTGTGGGCCTCTCGTCTATGAGAGTGAACATAGCCGTCTTCTGCCTCTCTCCACATCTTGACTCGGCAGAGGTCGCTGGCGACTTCAATACGCGTATTGAGAGTGGGGCTACTAGCGATGAAGGAGAGGTGCTGCTTCAGTTGATGGAATACTTTGGTCTAAGATGTGCAAATGCACGCGAAGACCACACGTATATAAGTCATAACGGAAGCAGCAACATTCACCTACTGTTTCACAAGATTGTCGATGGCAAAGTTGAAAGCTTCGATGTTTTCGAGGTGGCTGCAAGGAAGCACCTACCGGTGTCAGCAGTCACGAATATTCCAGATATCTGGTTTAGGAAGCAAGGCGATCCACACTTGGTTGCCATGAGGCGTGTTGACATTTCACTACTAGAGGTTGATAGCCTCGAGGTGGGCTGTGATGTGGATACTTGTTGTGAACTGCTAGAGAGAACCATGAGAAGTGCAGTCAGGTGGAAGAGACCGGGGCAGAGGAGCTCACGACCGTGGTTTTCTCAGGCTTGCTATCTTGCCCACCGTGGGGTGCTTAAGCTTTTGCGCCAAGCAAGGGTAAAGGCACCACCACAGCTGCTATCCAGACGCAGGCTTGACTACTTCAACAGTAGAAGCGCTTACATAACGCTACGCCTTGACCACAAGCGTAAATACGCTAGGCGGGAGGAAATCCGACTGCTCGAAAGAGCAGAACGCAAGCCCTCAGCCTGCGTTGTACGGCCTCGTAGGGGGGCGAACCACCTGCTCAGCGACGAACAGGTAACGAGTCACCTGACCGGTCTTTAGATAACCGCGAGACGGTACACCTGGCTCCAATAATTGAGCACCCGCTCACATTGGAGCAGGATACTATGAATCTGCCCTTTCAGGTAGAAGAAGTAAGTCAGGTTCTGCACTCTCTTCCGAGAGGAAAGAGTGCGGGGCCAGACCAGGTGTACTATGAGCACTGGGTGTAGTCTGAGCCACTCCTGGCAAACCATCTTTGTGATTTCTTCAACGAGATCATGAAGAGGGGACAAATGCCAGGAGCCTGGCATATTGCCAGGCTTTCTCTTTTATTTAAGGGCAAGCATGGTGATGACAGACGAGACCCCAACTTATACCTCGGTATAGCTTCTGAAAGTACGCTAAAAGATCTTCTGCAAATTAGTTATAGAACAGATCGAGTACGCTGTCGGCCAGACCCTTCCACCAGAGCAATTCGGTTTTCGAAAAGATCGAGGAACGCGTGATGCAATCCATGTGCTTCGGTCAGAGATAGAGCGAGCTGTGACAAAGCCCGGAGGCCAATTGTATGTAGTCTTTATAGATCGATTCAAGGCTTTCGACGAAGCACCTCGAGATCTCCTGGTGAAGTCATTCCGATACGCAGGGGTTGGTGGCTCTCTTCTGCGCGTAATTTCTAGCTTCTTTGATAAGGACACCTTTCTGGTACAAGGTGAGCAGGAAGTGTTGCAGGTGAGGCAAATTGTGGGAACACCGCAAGGCGACCCATTGAGCTGCGTCTCCTTCACTCTTCTGCTTGCCGATTTTGTCGATTATATTCGACAAGAGTTCCAGAAGGCCACAGTTGTGATGTACGCCGATGATATAGTGTTCGCTCATCACGCTCATCATCAAGCGCAACACTTCTCTGGCGGAGGTGTTTCTTGTCCCAAGAGGGCTGAAAATAAACGTCCAGAGGACCAAGGCTATGAAATTCAGAAGAGGAGGCCCATTGGCAGCTAAAGACAATATACGTTGCGGCTAGTCATTGAAATTCGTCAACTCTTTCCGGTATCTGGGGCTTCGGCTTCATTATACTGAGACGACCTTCACTGCTCACATCGTCGAGACAGCCCTAATTTCTCTTTATGGAGAGGTAAGCGACTGTTCGGCGACTGTCCGTCCCGACGGCATTTGCGCTTTTCTACCTCAAGATTGTTCCAGCGCTGATGTATGGTCTTGACAGAGTATGGGAACACCTCACTCGGGCAAACTTTGGTTTGCTTGAAAGGTGTTTCACAATGTACATAAAGCGAGTACTTTGCCTGTCAATGCGGGCAAGGAGCCGCTTTGTGTGCCTAATGTCAGGCTGTGCACCGGTTGTTGAGATAATTCGATGGAGGTTGAAGACGCCGCGTACAGTACCATTCAAAAGCTTTATCTCGGAATGGGAAAATAAAGTTGAACAAGTCCGACGATAGGTCGGAGACCTGGATATTTTTAGAGCCTCTCATTTCTGGTCTGGTCTTGCATGTGACAATCGCCACGTCTATACCAGATACATAGGTCATGGCTATCATCACCTGGTTTGTTCGAATACGAGCTTCCACGAGGAGTACACCGAGTGCGTCTGTCGACTGTGCTCTCAGGTGTGTACGAAGTTTCATGCGTCTGTCCTGCCTGGCCCTTGCGAAGAGATCACTGCACTGCCTCTCTCGAATAACATGTCGCGAGCAGCTGACTGTATAGTTGTATAATCTGTATAAGTGTTTATGTTATATGCATACTCAATATGAGTGAATATAATATGATGAATTTGTCCGAGCAAAACGCCTGGTCCAGTCTGTACAGTTATTGGATGTAAACTTTAAGTTGCGTATCTCCCGAAACTCTCTATATACTGTCTTGGCTAAAGCGAAATACTTTAGCTATGTTTAGTTAATAGCCATAATTATTATATAGCTTGTTCTAGAAGTTGTCGTCTAGCAGTCGTGATGTTCGATTGTTCGAGGGGGGTTTGAACTGCACGCTAAGTGACAAAATTAGCGTGGAAAATGCGGCGGAACGCGGAAACACAAGAAAGCAAGGCTAGCAGACAGCAGATAAAGAGATGACGTCACCGAGGCAAAGACGAGAGAGCTTGCTGGGGAGACCAGCAAAAACAACCGCGCAGGCGCCAAGAGTAGCTTGGAGTCTGCAGTGTTGAGTAATGACAGTTGCAACTTAAACGGCACTGTTGTTGAGATGGAACCACCGGGTGGTGGTACAGCGGCGTCATCTGCTGCGGTAACAACAACGCCGATAGCAAATTCAGCTGTCTGTCTTAGTTGCTCGTTTATTCGGCATTTTTGGTAGATTGTTTTTCTTTTCATTATGCCCTTTACCAGCCTGCACTCATTTGCGCTTACCTTCGAGCATGGCCGCCACGTCACCGCCATCTCCGGAGACGCTATTGCCGGTGAACCCCGTTGTAAGCTCTGAAGTGTTGGGGAGAATAACATTTTGTGGGTCACGCCATCTTCTTCGCCTGTTTCGCATGTGATAAACTTGGCGTCCGGGGCGTTTGATGCACCTATACCCCATCAATACCTGCGTCCTATAGTAGGTAATATCTCCATGCTCTCCGTTAAATTACGTCTTTAAGTTGAGGATGAACCTGACAAGCCCAGGCTTCTTGTATGTCTGCTGGTCTTTTTTTGCTAGGTTTCATTTTCTAAGCGTCTGCCTCCGGGCGGTTTTGCGTGAGAACCGGTTCCGTTTTTTCACTGTTCTTTCACGATCATCCGGCCACGTACGTAGCGGCGATTCATATTGCCCATTCGTGTGTTCAGGGGATCCTGAAGTTAGCCTTTTATGAAGTGATAGCGCCACTTAGGAAGACGATTGCTCTTCTTTTTTGCTAACCTTAGCTCGAATCACAATCCAAAATGGACAGCTTCCGGGCGTGAGCCCAAACACTACGCTGCCTCACAAAGCATAGATGACACAGACACAATAATCGATCGACACTTGGGCGGGTCGATCACGCTAATTAATAGTTTGGCAAATCAAGGCTCCTAAATGCGCAACAACTTTTGTCGCATGACCGACTTGCAGTCTAAATGTTACCCAAATGGAAAGGTGTATTGATTAGCATGGTCAGCTGCTTGTGGACCCCCACAACGCCTCACTGCAGTATGCCTGTATTCCTGAGGAGTCCCTGATGCCACCTAGTTTGCTATTTGCGTTTGCATTCAGGCGTAGTACTAATCCCGCTGCGCGTCTCCACAAAAGCCCTATCGATATTAATGTTTTTCAGCAGTCTCCGCCTAGACGATTTCGCGTTTTTTTTAGTATCTTGTCCGTACAGGCCCTTCAGAGCCTCTCTTAGTCTACTCGTCCAGCCTTTTCATGGCTACGTGATTCGTTAAAGATCGATTTTTTTTACTAATTTTGATGTTTATTCATAGCTGGGCTTTCCAGTATTTTAAGCTACGCTCAACGTACATTTTTCCAAACACCACTATTATTCGAGACGAACCAGCCGCTGTGTTGGTAAGCTCTGCGGTGAAGGCAATACAACGATATCACATACTTGACTGTGTATGTTGAAAATGAAGAAGACAAAGCTTGATTTTATATATAGTCGCACATTTGCGTGCTTCTACTATGCTTGCAGATAGTGGCAATTCGCTAAAGCGGAAGTGAGTCTCTTCATTGTACTTGAAGTATGTGCCTGTGATCATAATGCTAACGGACGTTTCGTCAAGTCCATATGTAAACAGTTTTTAGCTAGTCGACTGTAACCATTTGATTTCCGTCTTTTGTAAACGTATAGTAGCATGGCCTCAGGCCTGAAGTGTGTCATTTGAGAATCGAGCACGCACCTCGAGCGGAAGTTGAGATGGAGGCTGTATGTCAAACTCGTACGAGATTACGGACGTCCTAAAAAAAAGACGAAAAAGTAGAGAGCGAGAAAGAGAACTGTTCATAGTTCGAATGAGGCCCGCTCCGTAGGGCGACGTCCGGTATTAACAATTTCTTTATTTATTCTTAGTTTGATTGTACTTGAAGCTTGCCCGCAATTATGCATTCAATATGCATGCACATACATATTCTGAATGTATTCTACTGCCTATATGAATGCATTGTTTTCCTCAACGCTAAATGACTCATGTGCCAGAAGGCGTCTCGTTGTCGTTAATCGCGTTACTATTGATTCCGTCAATAAACCACGTTGTGAAATGCATTCCGTCAATAATCGATAATCAAACTTGACAAGGTTACCGTACCAAAGTACTACTTCGTATTTAATCCCTTAGGCGATACGAAAACAATTAAGAGCAAACGCCAGGCGCAGTAATAACAACATCGGCAACAAAAGCATCAATAACATGAGCCATATTAACAACAACGACAACGACAACAACAACAGCAATAGCATGAACCATGTTAACAACAGAAACAACAACAACAACAGCAACAACAACAATGTACACATTCTATTGTTATCTATGACGAGAACATTTTGTGGATGAATAGATAGTTGCCGACTTAGATACGCTTTCGAGCCCACATGGGAAAGCACATGCCGCGTAGTCACTGGTCAACCCAAGAGCTAAGAGAGAAGTACATAGGGGTTGAGGTAGTATTAAGGAGCGGTTCCAGGCTCCTCGCCTCTTCCTAAGGCCATTTAGATGAGAGGTTTTCAGTGGGTATAATGCCAACACTATCGGCATCGAGTCCTACACCACCCGCTTCGGGTGTGCGCAAAACCATGTTTCATGAAAAATTACAACAGCTCAGGTATTTTTTTACGAATTTCAATTGTAAATTCTGCTCAAATAACAGATGGTTCAGCTTACCAGCTTACCTGTTTTACTTACAATCTAGAGAACAAATCCTTAGCATTTACTTACTAAGAAAGAACACAGTGGAATTAAAACGTAGAGGTAGAACAGAATATTGTTATTAGAAGATTTTTTCCCACGCCCCTACCTTCCATAGCGTCCTTGTCATTTCATGCTTTCTGATTTGCCATACGTTACTGGATCGACATAAAAGGGCGCATACCACGCAGTTGTTTGCAAGACGTCTGTGGCAATCGCAACAACGCAGGTATCTTTAGCATTTTTAATAACAAACATCTGAATTGGGGATTTTACTTAAATGACAGAATATTTAGTTTAAAACGAATCTTTAGAATCAGAAATTTTTCTGGTTTCAAATCAGAATCAGAGCTTTGAAGAAAAGCAATAGAATTGTATTTTTTTTACTTGTTAAACTGCCACAAGAACACGACTGTCATAAAACTTGTAAAATACAGTGAATATATAATACCACAAAGAGTGAATTCTTATTTGTAATACACCTTTTCATCATATGCTTGAAGGTATTCAGAGAAGACTATAAAAAGACTCTGTAAAAGATGTAATATTGACCCGAATGCTGTAAACCTTCCGTCGCTCTCGTTTTTACTGAAGAACAACGACACGCGAGCACTATCGCAACGTTCAAGTGCCGATCTTATCAACCGTTTTTTCGACGTGACAATGAATAATCGCAGAAGTCAAATAATGTTTTTACCAAAATGTATTCCAAGACTTGAAATAGTCAATAATATGTTCGCCTGGCGTGTTGCCAGAGAATTGCACAACAAGGAGGTTTTGGGGGCGTCCTTGCCCACCTAGCTTTCCTTCTTACCCTTTATTCGGTAAATAAAGGCGTTTTCTATTCTATTCTATTCATATGAAAGAATCCGTAATTCCCTCCTACCGATATATGCACTGACACGCCATTTTAATCACAAGTCGCAGTCGTGCTTTGAGAGCGCAGCGAAAAGCGCACAGGAGGAGATTTGAGTTTGGATCCGATGGGTCTGCAGCTGTAATAGCTTCCAGAGCCGCTTTAGGGTCGCAGAAAGTAACCGTGTTTTGGGGACTGTCGTCTTGAAAAGCGAATGCGAGCGTCTTATTCACTGTCACAGCTTCTGCAGCGATTGAACTCTGGCAGTTCCCGACATAAACCGCTATATTTGTCCTGGGTTCCGGTATGACAGCTTCTGCTCCTTCGGTGAAACCTTGCTGCGAACCATCGCTGAACATCACTGACGAAAACTTCTTTGAGAGTAAGCTTCTGTGGTGCTCGACGGCAGTCTTCAATTACCAAGAGTCATTCCAATTTTTTTCTGAATGCTGGGTGTAGATAGCAACACAGACATATGATAAAGATTTAGCATTTCAACTGCATGCTTTTGCATTCCGTCGTTCAGTTCGGAAGTGTACTCTAGGGCGGCCGCTGCTGTTGTATTTCGGCGCTCGTCCTGGAAGAATCTTCGCAGCTCACTGCTACTTCTGGCCAGTCTGATTAATATACAATTTATCAAATTTTATTGTCGCATGTTGGTAGGCATGCGGCCACTTTCTGCCAGAGCAGTTTGCGTACAGGTCATAGGGAGTTAACTTAGCGCTGCTTTAGCACACCCTGCAGTCATTGCGTCTATATTGGTTGTCTCTCTTTTGTCAGGCCGGTCATGAATGGCAAGACGTAGTCCACTTTTGACGAGAAAAGGGCATTAACTATTTTAATGACAAATGATGGAGGCATTTCCAAGGAGAGAATTGTTTTTCCATCTATCTTAACGACTCCATGCTGTCTACGACACCCACTGAAAGCCTATATTTTGGTTTTGGTTGGTTGATTCGTAAGGCTAAGTTTTTCCAATGAAGATACGATTTCTTTGATGCCGCACTAGGCTAAACAACAGCCATGGGTTGACTGTTTTGCCGTTTAAGCGAATCCACATGGCCCCGTCTGTGTTCCTTTTTTTGCTTTCAAACTCAGCAGTTGGGTTTGCTATAGCTCTCAGAAAAAGGTTGTAAGATCTTAGTACAGAATAGTTGTCAGACTGGTCTCTGCTGTCGAATAGCGGTCTAGAGCACCCCTATGCATCTGCCTTTCGAACCTCCGTATGGCAAGACCCGCCATATGAGATTGCTCGGCTAGGAACATCGGCTGTGCTAATCTAAATAACGAATACACTTTTTGAAAAAAATCCCGGCATCTCTGGGATCTATCGTAGAATTTGCATAACTTAATTAGGCTCCTACGTGTATATATATATATATATATATATATATATATATATATACATACATACATGTATTTATATATGTATACATATAAATTATTCGAAAACCGAGGCTCTGAAATTCCGACGGGGAGGGAGGCTCGCAACCAGCGACCAGATCCAGGTAAACGGAGTCCCAATAAAGTTCGTAAATCACTTTACGTACCTTGGGATCGTGTTCATGTTGGTGCCCTCTTCATCGATATCGGACCCGTATCGCCTCTCGTTGGAAACCGCCTCTAAACTCTTCATGCTCAAGCTAGCCCCATGCGCTGCCTATGGAGTCGAGTTGATTTGGGAGCATCTCAGCGAGCAAGACCTCCGAACACTCGACAGAGCCAAATCGACGTTCCTGAAAAGAGTTCTTGGCGTCCACACAAATACGCGAAATCGCATAATCTACCTCCTGACGGGAGAAAAGCGATTCGTGAAAAGATCCAACAAAAGTTCAAGCTTGAAGAGACGACGGCATTTGTGAACTTCATGAACAAGAAAAGGGAGGAGATCAGCGACGTGAGCCCACAGTTCTTCATTTCGCCAGCAATGAGAGACGACACATAGCAGAATCCGGATCAGGCAAACAGGCACGTGGTGGTCAAATTCTCAACCCACGGCTATCATCATGTGGTCTGTCGAACGGAGTCGTTGCACGACCCAGTCGAGTCTTGTATCTGTAAATATTGCGAAGCCCCTTGTGATCTGTACCATGCCCAAACTTGTACATACCCGTAGTCTCTGAATCACCTCAAGAAACTTAAGAGTAAGCTGAGGGGACTTTCTTGAACAACCGGAGTACTTATGTACTCCTATCTAAACTAGATAGATTATTACACAGACAGTGTGAATAAAATAAATTGAATATATATATATATATATATATATATATATATACAAGTCCTGTTTCGGAGTAAGAGTGAACTCGCTAAAATCCTTGTATTGTTGCCCGACCTAAAATCACACAATGTGCGATTGCGAGATAACCAGTCCTTCTATAGAGAAACTAGGTACACCGTCATGTTCGTGAGAAACTTATCGATGCTCTCTTAAAGATGCGACGTGGTCATTTCAAAAATATTTCGCAAACATTGAAGTTCTATGATGAGTTTTTTTTCTGCTTTATTCTGAGAAACTGCGACAGAAGCGCAAGAAATGCTGAAGAAAGCATACGGAGGCCATGCCCTTGGTTGTACCCAGTGGTTTAAAACTTTAAACGCGGAGATTTGGGATTCCAGAACGAAGCACGCGGAAGACCCCAAGAGTCTTCGAAGAGCACGAACTGACAGCCTTGTTGGATGATGCCAGCCAAATGCAACGGCAGCTCGCGATTCAACTTAGCGCCTCTCAACAAAGCATTTCCGTGCGCCTAAAAGCCATGCAGTTGATCTTGAAGTCGGGAAAAAAGGTCTCTCATGAGCTGACCGAGCGAAAGCAAGAGAACTGACAAACCACATGTGAGATTTTGCTAGGCTGTAAATTAAATACTTTCTCAATCCGGATCAAGACCGGAGATAAAAAGTGGATCTACTTCGAGAATCCTAGGCGAGCACGAAGTTTGGCCATTCCAGCCTCATCGACTATCATTCATTGGAAAAAAGACATAATTTTTCATCATTCATTGATTGTTGATGGGCCTGAAAGACATGAGCAGACAATGACGACACCAAAAGACAAGAGCGACTTACGTAAAGCCGACGATGATGGGAGGCGCAGAGAGTACACATTGTGAGTTGGCCCCGTTGTAGTACCGTGGTGGGCCGTGTAGGGGCCTAAGTCGAAGGTGTTACATAAACGGTCGCTACCATGCTGGAGCATTCTTTCTCACTCGTCTCTCTTCGAGTCGATCCACCTGCGGGGCGGCGGCGGCGTCCGGGGAGCGGCACGCCACGCCGTAGATACATAGCGACCCTGGGGGTGAGTCAGAGCCGATTATATTGTAACGAAGTTAAACACAACAACAACACAACAGAACAGCCAACTACGGCGCCGTCGATGATCAACGGCGCCAGAAAGCCGACCAGCCATCCCAACCGACCAAAGAGCCGTCGCTGGCTGCTACACCAGCATTGTTGTAAACAACCTGCTGGTGAGACGACACCACAGTCGACCGAGCACATCAACGAACGTGCATCTCGTCTTACTCGGAATCGTCAACAGCCTCCACATGAAACCGCGCAGCAACATGGCGACGACGTGCATCACCGCCGACCTGTCGAGCCACATCATCATCATCATCAGACCTACGGACCGACCCGCGGCGACGGCACCACCAGAGACAATGCACGTTATGAGAATGCGTGGTTGAACCGACCAATCAGCGAAGAGGACGAGTGGAAATTTCCGTTGCCGAATGTTCGAGAGGATTCGATTACATCAGTTAACATTGTTACTACATGAACGCTACGGCGTACCTTGAGAGAATAAAATAGACCGAAGCAGCATGGCCAACAACCATTCGTTGCCCGGTTCCGCTTGACGCCAGACCTACGTTCCGTGTCGTTACTCATTGCCCTGAATTTCTCGTGCTGTAGCTGCCGCCCGGCTGAGCTAACATCCCCAGTGACTCAGCGTAACTAACAACATCGTTACAATATTTAGATATGCTTCGTCATATATCGGTGTGAGTAAAACAAGATAGGTGTGGATGTTTGAAATATTCATAGCCTCACTCTAATTGCTATATACCTTCGCAAGTAAAACCAGTATATATATATTTTTTCTTTTATATATATATATATATATATATATATATATATATATATATATATATATATATATATATATACAGAGAATCTATATAGAAAAGAGTTGCATGGATGCTGTAGACGCTGTGCGACAAACCCGCTTTACGTATTTTTAAGAGTCTTGTTGAGAAGGCGGAGTCTTGTAAATCTGGTACTCGTAAATAAATATACAATCCTCTCTCTACAAGTGCTTTGTATATGGCGTCCCACCAAAGCGTGTTAAACGCTTTTAGTTGCCTATTTTGTAAAGTGGTATTATCTATTTCCTTCTTGGAAAGAAGAGAAACTTCGCTTGCGCCAATCTTCCAAATAAATCATCTAAATATTTTATTAATTTGCTTTGTTGAATAATACGTACTTATTTTTTTAAGCGTAGATCATTTCTACTAAAATTCCGCCAACACCACGCGCCGTTTATGAATTAATTTTCTTTATCACGCTTTTCCCCGCTTGCCACTAAAGTTGTTTTACGTGTTCTAGTTTCTGCGCTAACTTGTGTTTTTCAAACACCTATTTCGTATAACTAACCGCTCCGGCTCCCTCAGCTTTTCGCTTATTTCTACCCAATTATGATCAGTATTCCAATATTGTATACCTTCTCTTCACGTATCCTGATTTCCTCTACTCAGTTATCTATTTTATTCGTCAGCACATAGTCTACACATGATTTTTCGTCACCCTGGTTTACGTACATCCCCCTTCTACCCGCGGGTCCAAATTTAAAATTGACCCCGCTTGACTTTATTAGTTGAATCAGTCTCCTGCCCGGTCTGTCTTTTCTTTCATCCAGCTGTTCCGTATGTAAAATCTAATCTGCCACACATATGACATCTCTCTTGATCGTTTATATCCCAATTACCTTATGAACTCTTCCAAATAGCTGCTCATATTCTTTTCCGTAATGTTTGGCGCGCCTCTCCAGGTATGTCTCTATAACCACTAGATTCGTTATTTCGATTTTACCAACTTCTTCGCACGTAACAGTCTCTCTAGTTATTATCTGAAGTAGCCCCCCCCCCCACACACATGTTTTCCTTATTGCCCGTATTCCGATTTGTATCGTACCAATTGCATCCATTTAAACCCGGTGTCACTTCCATTCCACAAAAAAGCGTTTCTGTTACTATCGTGATATCGTCGGACTTTAATTTTAGTATTCTATATAGTTCTTCTCTTTTACCTATTTACCCCCCCCCCTCTCATATTTAACATGGTTAACCTGTTTAGAAGACACATTGCACTTACGTTTTCCTTTTGCTTTACTTTCCCGTTTGAATCTTATGTTAAATCTTAGCTCCGTGTCATCTACTGTTAGCCAACCGTTTGATGAACTCCAATGCCCCCTTGATCTCCACTGCTACTATGTGTTCCCTCTCTGTTAGAAAGTATTTCCCATTGTCGCGATCTTCCTTATGCCTGTATTCTCTCCTATTGTCCCACCCTTTCCTGCATCCTTATTGCTTTCTTTTGTATCTTTTCTTGCTGTACCTGTTGCCCCATCCAGTACGCTTGTGTCTGCACAATTACGTTTGTCCCTGTTTAAATGCCCACCCCTTGTACCGTACAAATTTTCATTCGGGGCTCGTAATTGCGGTGCGCTGCCCCGATTTCGTTGACTCTACGTCTGCGTCCTCCTCCAGTGCTTCGTTCCCCTACATCCCACTTGTGCATCGAATACATTAATTACAATCGGCCTAGCATTGTGCTAGTCACACGCTCTTCTGCCACTTAGTCGTACCGGTAGTACAGCACCTACCTCCCCGTAGTGCGCTCCATCGAAGGTCATGGCCCTTGGATTATCCTGAATGTATTCCAGAGACAAGTATTTGTAATTCGCTGCCCTGACCAACTGCGCCACCTTCATTAGTAGCTACCCGATTCATCTGTTTCTCTATTCTGCCTACGTTTGAACTTCCTACTGGTTTAATAACTACCGCATACCTTGGCCGATCGGTTAAACTTAGCGGAGACATCTGCTTTTATTCTCGTCGCAGCTGTTCTGGTTGCTGCCATCGCTTCTCCTGTTACTCGACTGCTAACATCTGTTTTCCTTCTTTTTGCTGATTCTCTTTTTCTCTCAATTCTTCCTATGTGTCCGTATCCGCGCAGCCCGTCTAGATTGTCTAGGTTTTGTTGATGTTCCTCTGTTACTGCCGTATGCTGCCCCCGTTCGCCTCCACCGCACCGCCCTCTTCGTCTTGTTCTTCTTCTTCATCCTTGCCACTCTGGCTTAAATCTAACACTACTAACGGTCTCCTCTTTAACGGCGCACCTTTTATCTTCGCCCCTTTTCCTCGCAATCATTTTGTTTTTCATTCTTTCGACATTTGCCGCTATTTTTGACGTTTGATATTGGATGTCACCTGCGTAAACGTACTGATGAAGCAGGCTAAACGCAAGCAGAGCCATTACGTATGCCTGTTGACAACCAACTACTAACGTGATTTTAACCTTACCGAACGTCAGGGAAGTCGGCCTGCAGGTAGGTTTTCAAATTTGCCTGGAAAAGCAGGGTCTTTGTGGCTAGTCTACGCGGCGAGTACAGCCAACGGCTGTGCATCGGTATACCCCGGTTTTCTCTTTAGAAAAATGAGCCAGCCGCCCTATATGACGCTCCCCACAGCCTCCGGAACTTTGTAATCCTGCTTAGCACCTTGTCTATAATCTTGGCATTTTCGAGCAGTCGGCGAAGTGGGGGGAGATGAGGGCGGCTGGTGTTGGCTGCTGCTTTTTCTGTAAAACAAAGCAACTGCTGGCCTTTCTGTGTCAACTTCTGATATATTGTTTGATGTTATGTGTGATCAGCTACAAACAACGACTTTTTGTCACTTGCTCATGTTCTTGCGCTCAAGAAACTGAGTTCAGTTTTACACGACATGAACCGGTGTACATGACACTTACATTTGGACACAAAAGCTAGTCCAGTTAACACCATATCTAACTCGCAATGAGAGCAGCATCCATCACTAAACACAAATACAATATTAAAACGTATGGCATGATGATTAGAATTTATGGGAGGGAGACAACGACCCCATTTTCAATTTATCAAAGTCAGTTGTGAGAAAGAGATTAAGTGTAGACCCATAAGCATGAGAAAGCCAGCTGAAATAGCTTATTAGTCTAATAGGAAGCCCTACGTGTTGTTTTTATAATCGACGATACCCAGCACGGGTTTTCCAAAAGTCACTCAACAATCGGCGCTATAAAGCAAATCCAGACGGAGGCCAAACTCTCCTACGAGACCCCCCTAGAAGAAGACCTCTGCGTCGCTGTTGTCTCTGGCCAAGTTCAGGTGGACACACGACTGTCAGGGCTGGCTGCCACGTGCTGGCGAACGTGCAGTGGAGAGGGTAGAAGCGAGTAGGTACGAGAACAATCCCGAAGATTCGATAGACATGACCACTTGTGCCGAGACGAATCTACCGCATTCGAGTCTGTGAGGCAATAAATACAGCTGATACAGAGTGCAGTAGCGAGCAGTACAGTAGTCGGCCCTCAGAGGCTCCTTAAAACGGCCTGCGAGGCCTTCTAGGCTCAGCTCACACCCGGGACGCCGCGCACACCAAAACGCTGGTGGAATGCCGCGCTCGGACAACTAAGACTGAAGTGCCTAAGGGCGCGGCGGCTTTTCACCCGCGCCCGGCATTCCACGCCCGAGGTAGAGGCTGCCCGACTCCACGGAGCCGAATACAAGAGGCTGGGAGTCCTCTTGCGTAAGGAAATCTCCAGGAGCATGGAACGCTTCTGGTGGGCTTTTTTCGAAGCGTTGGAGGACGACCCCTGGGGCCGCCCGTACAATATGATAAGGGGACTACCCCCCTTCAAGCGCAGAATATTGATAACGCCGGTAGAGGCGCGGGAAGCAATCAAAGCGCTCTTCCCCCGGCATTCGCCCTTCGGCCGCGCTCCTTACCTACAGGCCCCAGGGGAAGACCTTCCGGAAGTCACCCTAAAAGAGGTGCTAGACGCTGCGGCACGCCTTAAACACAGAAAGGCGCCAGACCAGGACGGTACCCTGGTCTCCGCGGCCACGACGCTAATGAATGGCGACAGCGGCGCCCGGGATGCTTCAGTCGGGCTCGTTTCCTGACGCATGGAAGGTCGCAGGTCTTGTCCTTATACCCAAGGGCCCCAACTCATACCGCCCCGTCTGTCTACTCGGCTCCCTGGCCAAAGCATTTGAGTCCATTGTGGAGGCACGCCTCCGGGACTTCGCGGAAGGAAACGGCCTACTGTCGGAAGCCCACCACGGGTTTCGCAAGGGCCACTCAACTATCGACGCCATACGGCAGATCCGGACGCTAGCCGAACTCCTCCACGAGTCTTCGCCAAGAAGACGAGACCTTTACCTAGCCATCCTGCCTGACGTCTGAAACGTTTTTAACAGTTTACCGTGTAGAGTCATCCTAGAGACTACACAGGAAGAACGTTCCCTTCTACCTACTTCGAATCTTTTTAAATTACCTACATGACAGAACGATATTGTCTCACGGAACCAGTTTTAACATGACTGCAGAGGTGTCACAGGGCTCTATACCTGGCTCTCTGCTATGGAACAGAATATAGGAACGGAACATAGACGACGTGCTGCGGCTAAGGGACCTTCCCCCCCGGGGTCAACCTCTTAGCCTATGCCGACGACCTCGTCCTCACCGTCCAGGCCCGGACCCCGGATTTGCTATAGAGCCGTGCGAATGAAGCACTTGCCGATGTTGCGCACTGGATGCAGGTGGCGGGTCTTGCCCTCGCCCCCGCTAAAAGCAAGGCTATACTCCTGGTGGGACGGAGGAATTGCCCCGCCCCACACTTCCTCATAGAAGATTAGGAGATCGCAGTCGTCCACAAGGTGAGGTACCTCGGAGTCACCCTAGGCAGGGGTTTCCGCGGCATCGAGCACGTGCTGCGGGCGACAGAAGGCTAACAAGGCAGCCAACACGTTCGCACGGCTCATGCCTAACACCTACGGGCCTCGACAATCCAGACGTCGCATAATCATGTCCGCGGCCGGGTCGATTGCCTGGTACGGAGCTCCGGCCTGGCCCTCCGACACCTTAAAGTATGCCGCCAACAGGATCCGCCTGCGTCGGGCCCAGAGGGTCGGAGCTCGCAGAGTAATTGCGACGTACCGAACGGTTAGCGCAGCGGCGGCCTTCGTTCTTGCTGGAACGCTCCCCTGGGACCTAAAAGCAGCCGAGCGCCGCCGTCTATGGGATGACCCCTAGCGCAAAAAGGAGGAGCGTCGGCGCACAATCGACTTATGGCAGGAGGCGTGGGATGGCTTGCAAGGGGGTGCCCCAGGCGCTAGTTGCGCACCATAATGCCAAATATCAAAGACTGACTTACCCGACAGGTCATGGCGGCTTTCAGTCCAGAGTCTCCAGATCCAGCAGGCGGGTGGGTCCACATCTCCGCCCAAGCGGCGAGTGTGGCCTCTCGAACCTCGGTCTATGATATCTCTCCGTTTAATCTCCGCCTACTCCTCTCCTCCGCCAGCATGTGCCATGGAAGCAGGCACGCGAAAACAAGCAGGACGTCCGTGGAAACCGTCTGGTACGCCCGGCTAACCCGAATTGCCACACCCCGTTGGGAACGGCGCAGGGCCTGGCGGGCCGTGACCGTAGAGCGCGACCGCTTCTGCAACAGCAGCTTGTAGACGCCGTTTGTGATCGGACGCGCCTCCCTCCCGGGGTAGGTTGCGGGCCAGGTTGGCCGATACTCTTGCCAACTTTTGCGTAACCTGCCTGATGTGTGGTAGGCCAGTTAGACCTGTGTCCAAGGTCACCCCTAGGTACCTGGCGTAGCGGGACGGCGTGAGAGCGTGCCCGTTGAGCTCCAGGGACATAGGCCCTGTCTGCCTGCGGCCGGTTAGGAAATGGACATCGGCTTTCTGCGGTGCTAACTCCAGGTGATGTTCAGTCATCCACCTCTTTATTCGATCAAGAGCCGTGTCTGCCCTGGCCTCCAGGATAGTCCATGTGCGAGCGGTGACTACCAGTGTAAGATCATCCGCGTAGGTGATTGTCTTCACCCTATACGGCAGGTCGTCGAGCCGCAAGACACCATCGTATGCCACATTTCATAGAACTGGGCCGAGTACTGAGCCCTGCGGCACCCCCGCTGTAATTGGATGGGTTTCGCCTCGCGTGAGAAGTTTCCGCTCCTTCAGGTACGATAATAGTATGCGCCGCAGGTACGGGGAGATCCCCTTTTGCTCGAGCGCACTTATTATTGTCGACCAGTTGCGGTGTTGAAGGCATTGCGGACGTTCAGCAATATCAATAGCACGTAGTTGCGTGACCAGAGTGGCCGCGGTTGCTCGGCGCGAGCCGCCTCTATGACTCGCTCCACGGCATCAAGGGTGGAGCGGCATCTGCGGAATCCGTATTGGTTATTTAAGAGGGCATCTTTCGCCTCCAGTTTGTCGCTCAAACGCCGAACGAGCACGTTTTCCTCGTCGGCGTCGAGTAAGCATATGGGGCGATGCGCTGACGAGCCGGGTGAGGCGTTCGGCTTCGGTATCAATACTAAATGGGCACGCTTCCAATGGGTGGGAAAGCGAGCCCCTACGAGCAAGCGTGACACTAGCTTTGCAAGAGGCTTGGGATAGGATCGTGCCGGCAGGCGCACCACGTCCGATGGGACCCAGTCCGGGCCCGGGGCTTCATCCGGTGCTAGCCGCTTCGCCGCTTTTATTATGTCCTTTGTTGTTACTTCCGGGATCTGTTCAGGGTCAACGGGAATGCTGGTATGAACGCGGGCCGGTTGTTGCGGAAAGAGTTTGAGAACTGCCCGGCAAATTTCTTCTGCCGGGAGAAGTGGCGGTGGTGCGCGGAGCTTGCCCATAACGATCCGATAGGGAAGACCCCACACGTCCACCTCAACCAAATCCACCAAGGCCTTCCAGGATTCGACTTTTGCCTGCTGAATAAGCATTCGTAAGTAAAGTCGATGCGTACGATAAAGATCCCCTAGGCGCTCAATCCTGGCAGCGGCATCTGCCAGAGGGTCGACATTGTGCCCCTGACATCTTTATTTCGCCAGCCAAGAGCGTGCACGTGTCAGTGTGCGGTTCGCACGTATACAGTCTACACGGGCTGTCTGAATAACCGAGCTACACCAAGGTTTAGCACGCCGGGCTCTTAAGCCGCCACGTCTGGCTGGGCCCCCGGCCGCCCGGCAGGCAGCCGCCAGGATTTAAGCTAGGGTATCTGCGTCTATTGGAGTGTCCGCCTAGCGATTAAACCGGTTTTTAAAGAAGGTCTTGAGAGCATTTTTGTTGATGTATCGCATCTGCCATGTTCGCATCGGGACAACGCGTGATAGGCGAGAGCAATTCAAACGTTAGATAGCGGTGGTCGCTCAGGGTTTCCTCGTTCCCCTGGACCTTCCAGTCTTGTAGGAACGTCGCCATGGTTAGCCAGGATCATGTTGTGCTCGGACATCCAGTCAAGAAGAGTCGCGCCTTTGTCGGTGGCACGGTGTCCCCCCCAGGAAGTGTGCACCGCATTGAAATCCCCCGTGACAAGCAGTGAGTGTTTTGGGCATCGGTGAGATGTTAATGGCACCGATAGCCTATCCAGGTAGCCCTCCAGGTCATGCAGAGTTTTATTAGGCGAAAAATAACAACAAAATAACACGAATATACAAATATATTATTGTGTGGAAGGTACGCCCACACAAAGCCTTCAGCACGACCCTAATCGCTGAGGAAGAGCGTCGCGTCTTGACGTGTTCACGAGATGGCCACATTGCTTTGTGCATCGGTCTACATGTTTGCTGAACGAGAGATGTACACATTTGGTTCTGATAAGAGGCAAAGGCCTATCTGGTGCTGTGTGGAGTATGCGTTCAGTAAGTCGTGGGCCGCCCGGCACCGATTGAAGTCTACCTGGAGAAACCTGATCATTACTCTTCCTGGGGGGTTTTAACCTGGGAGGCGTTGCCCGCCGTTTGCCAGTCTTTCGTCGGCGCGAGGGTCCTACGGCAAAATTGTCGCCGCCCTTGAACCAACGCCTGTTCAGCGGGTCTGGATGCTTCTGGTAGGACGTCGGGCCTGGGCTGCGTTATGCCACCTGTTATTGACTCTCCAGGTGGCATAGGCTCCCTCCGCTTACGTGACAGGCCATACTGTCGGCTCTGTGGCCCGAGACCTCGCACACAATACAGTGTGTCGTATCGGCCTTACACGCAGCCACCGCATGGTCTGGCGATCCGCATCGACGACAGAGGCGGGCGGCTGTTTTGGGTGCCGTGCAGGTAGCAGCCATGTGGCCGGGTCTCTGGCAGTTAAAGCACGTGGGCAACCTGTACCAGACCTCGGGCCTGCATCTGTTGCCCGCGATCGCTGGGCCTGAAGCCACCGGGCTGTAGGGCCGTCACCTTCAGCAACGTGTACCAGCCGGTCGTAGTGCGGCCCTGGCGTGGGTCACTAGCCACTATAGGAACCGCCTCAGTGGCCGCCAGTAGCTGACGGATGTCTGTCTTTATCCTTCTAGCACTAGCCAGGGGATTATTGCCCCATAAGGCCACTTCTCGCAAGCCGTCACTGATTCGGCTGTCAGTTTGGTGACCAGTTGCCTTGCTGATGTCTTCTGCCAACTGAGCCCCGAGATCCTGGGCGATGCCCCGTAGTCGGATAATGACGTCACCGTCATTATTTCTGACGAGGCCGCTAACGGCCGACTCCACTTGTGTGTTGTCGGCCAGATGAGCTCGTAGGCTCTTCACAGTGTCGGCCCAGGTCCGGCCCTCTCCGACCCTGACCCTGAGAGACATTCGTCCCACCAGGACTGGAGCCGGTGGCGGGGCTTTACTCACTCTCACTGGCGGTCGACCTGCTTGCGGCCTGTCTGCCCGGCAAAGCTCTATAAGGCCGTCTCATGACGACTGGGCCACGAGAGCCGCCAGAATCCACTGCCTCGTCTCTGATCGCCATAGGTGGGCGACGTATAGGATAGGGGGTTCCGTGCTCGCTGAGGTTGAGAGCTGGGTCATGCGCTTAATAACGGAGCGGAACAGAGTGATAATAACAGCCTCATCGCAGGGCTTGTTGGGATTTAAAATGCCTACCACAAGGTGGCGATCTTCGCCTCCGTTGCCTGGAGGCTCAGCGAGGGTCTCCCAGGTGTCTGTAGTATGCAACACCGCCGCCGTACCTGGGGGCTGTGTAAGCAGCCCTGGTAGAGGGGGAAATTGACTAGCGAGACCGGCAGTGCCTCCGAGTCAGCCTTTGCCCCCGGGACGACTAGCACGCCCCTCACTTTTCCGAGGGAAGTGATCCTCTCGAAAGATGAAGGAACCTGCCGAAGGGAGCTCGGAGGTCAGAACAGGCCCGTTAGTTTAGCAAAGTCTTCAGCTGTCGTCGCCGCCGCGATACGCAATTCCAGATACACTCGGGCAGCCTCAGGATCCGCCGGGGCGCAGCGCAGGCAGGTTGCTGAAGAGTCCGAAAATTGAGGAGGCCGCGCCAGCAACTTGCCTCGTTCCCTCAGTGCCGCCTTCAACAAAGCCCAGAGGCTCCCGATCTCCTCCTCCGCGTCCTCCAGCGAGGTCCGCAGAGAGACCTTAAAGGAATTCACCGCCGTTTCGAACCTGCGGAGATCCAGGTCCAGTTTCTCTGATACGTCTCTTAGCTCCATCCTGGTATTCCTTAACTTGCAGGCCTCTACCACTGTCTTAGCATCTCCCTTGAGAACCGCTAACGCACGGCCGTATGCCGCCTCTGCGTCAACGCCCGTTTAAGATCAGCCATTGCGCAGTCCGGTCGCAGAGGTAATCTTGAGTGTATCTATCCGCCGGGCGTTTTCTAATGCCGACAGGCTCGGCGCACGAGTGATCCATCTCCTTCAAAGATTCTACACCATCGACGTCAATGGCAGGACGGCCCGGTTCCTCAACAGTTCCTCAACGTTATGGTCGCTCCTTATCTCCTTGCTGGTAGGCAGAGGAGGATCTGGCGGCGGCCTCGCATGGCCCGACGACGGGCATACGGGCATTTCTTGTTGTTTTTTTCTCGGGCGTGTTAGACTAAGCAATGCCTACTTGGTAAATCGCCTCACAGGTCTACACTGGTTCGTTGGACTGCGCGCGGAGACGAGATGGCTTCGTATTATCTCGCACACAGCGCTCGGCCAGAGCAATGGTGAGGCAAGCCTACACTGTTCTAAGATGGCGGCACCCACGGAACGCTGTGTTACTCCGTGGCGCGCACGAGAACAAGAAACTCACAGAATTTAAGAAAACTCACTAACGACTCCTTTTTTGTGCACAGTGTACTCCTAATCACTAAGTGTATCTTGTTTAAAAACGAACGTTTAAAATGAACGAAGGAGTCTTTCGTACTAGTATCCGATGAAATTTTCCGGGACCGATCTCACATGCGTCCGCATCGTTCGTCTGCAACACGAGACTCACTGAGCGTAATCTACTGTCTTGGAACTTGAGACTGCAAAGTTCTCTAACATGCCAAGTCCTTGTAGAGGTGCTTCTCAAGGATCACGAAACATGGTTCATGGTAAGGAGATTCGCAGACTTGTCTCCAAGGCGAAAATAACCGCCCCAAAGAATGAAGCAGCTCTAACGGCAAAATAAAAAGGCCAGGTGAAGTAATCTCGGAAAAGATAGTATTGCGGCTACCCCCGACAAGGGACATAGAAAACGACTTTATTTAAATAGTTTTATAAGTCCTACACTACCGTGGCTTTTCAACGACGCTTAATATGCACCATTAATGACTCATTTTTAGTGGGTTGGAGCCCCACACAACCGGCCCACACTTGCAGTTGAGGACAATACTGCAGTGGTGACCGTGTGTGCGTTCCGCATTTTCCAAAAAAGTTAATCTACATAAAAACTTCTAAGCAATCAAAATGCTCTATATATGTGTTTGTTATAATAGAGCTGTCTTCTGCCTATATATTAGAAAAAGCAACATGCCATATTAGTCGATATTATATTGCAAATATTGTGACGAAGTCCTCCCACTGTATACGCATCATAGCGCAATAATCAAATAACCGACATAAATTCTAACCGACCACGTCCAACGGCTACAGCGCCCGCGCCAGAATCTCAACGTACACAGCGTTCACCGAATGATACATGTCTCAACCGAACAAGACATGTCTCAACCAGGCAGCCGAGAACAGCCACAGTCTTTCGCGCCGAAACCCCAATGTCCTCCGCCGTCCAAACGATCATCGGCCGACATCGGGAGAGGGTCGACCTATGATCGGCAGTCCAAGTCAAACAGTCACTTAACCTGTATTTCTATACGAAACAAACACAAACTGCTGTACATTTCGACCGATTTGAGAGCGGGTTCTGACACCCTTTGGGGTGTCAGCACGCCGCGGTGCCTCGTGAACCAATAAATAGACCGAGCAGACCGGTTAGGCTTTACGCCAGACCTACGTTCCGTGTCGTCATTGTACCTGAGTCCCTCGTGTTGCAGTAGCCGCCCGGCTGAGTCTACTAACCCCTTAGCGTAACTTAGCGTAGCAGCAACATCGTTACATTTGGTGGAGATGCTTCGATCTTTCTCTACCACCGGACGGCGAACCAACCGAGGCGACAACGGACAATGCCAGTGACCACACGGCAAACGGACCGAACCAAGACGCGACCGACGACAAGCGATCAACCGACTACGACCAGACCGCCAACGACTACGAACAAGCAACCAACTACGACCGAACCGCGACCGACAACGAGAAGACAACAACCGACGACGACCAGGACAACACTGCCAGCCAGAAGATGAGTACACCCAACCAAACTGCTCTCGGCCCCAGCGTAGCAGAACCACACGACACAACTACAACGACCACAACGGCCGCGACCGAAACCGACAATGCAACGATGACCATGAGGATGGAATGATGACACGATTATCCGCAACCTGGACAGCCGTCATTTCTCCAACCCATATTCGCACCACAAATGGCATTGCGTTTCGACGGCACCTTAGTCACGCGTGCCCGGGAATGGCTGCGAGAATTCGAGACAGTAACACCATGAACAACTACAGCGACGAACAGAAGATGCGAGCGGCGTCGTTTTCAATGGATAAGGCGGCCACCGATTGGTGGGACGCGATCCCGAGACACACAAGACCGAAGACATGGAACGACTTCCAACGCGACTTGCTGACCAGATTCGGCGACCATCACCGGTACGATATCCGTGGTCGCAGAAGAGAAACTAAAACGGTTATGCCAGGGCGAGGACACGCCGTTTATCGCTCACCTAGAACAGGTGTGTGCCGGGACGTCGACCCCAACATGACCGACGGGGTGGTGTTGCGCTGGTTCCTGAGAACAATGCGGGCGGATTACAGACCAGCCTGTATCCTCGCGCACTTGAAGAGCATCCAGACCGCCCGAGGGTTGTGCCACGACATAGACGCCATCGAACCATTCGCTGTCCGACCGGCCTCTAGCTGACCAACCACAACATCCAGCCGACCGACCTCCCCGCACGACCGACCGACATCACCACGCAGCCAATCAAGCCACAACCGACCAGCACCGTACAGTACAACACCTTTTTTTTTTCGGCGAGCACCACGACGCCAACGGCGCCAGCATATACAACTGGTGCAACTGTCCAGAGCACCAAATAGGAGAAGCAAGAGACCTGGCGAAATCATTAGCCGACCGCGCCAAAACAACGAACAAGGACGGCTACAACCAGCAAAAGAGATGTGAACCGTCGTTTCAAGCAAACGACCTAGTGCTCGCACACACCCAACGAGTCCAACGAGTCGATAAATCTGACAAACTTCAGACACGACACTTCGGACCGTACATCATAGTGAAGGTGACCAACTCGACAACTGTGGGCGTGGAATCGACCGAGACAGCCAACACCCCGGGACCCCGACGGAGACGGCAGATAGTCCATTTATGCAAAAATAGCAGGACCGCTCAACAGAGCTACAACGACCGACCGTGACCGAACAACGACCGACCGTGACCGAACAACGACCGAACGTGATAGAACAACGACCGAACGTGATAGAACAACGGCCGAACGTGACAGAACAACGGCCGACCGCAATCACCCACGACCAAACCACGGCCACCGACACCGACAACGTTTCCCGAGCACGGCCACCGACGCCAACGACGCTCACCGAGCACGGCCACTGACGCCGACGACGCTTCCCGACCAAGGATAATAGACCGGCCGACGACCTTCTACGTCTACAACGAACCAACCCCTCTGAGTCAACGACCACCACCGAATCGGGCCGTCCGCTCACGTCAACCCCCGGCATGGACACGAGATTTTGTATGCTCACTAACCCGAGACACACGCTTGGCTCGGGACGAGGCCAGTCCAAAGGGAGGTGGCAGTGTGACGAAGTCCACCCACTGCATACGCATCATAGCGCAATTCAAATAAGTTCTAACCGACCACGTCCAACGGCTACAGCGCCCGCGCCAGAATCTCAACGTACACAGCGAATGATATATGTCTCAACCGAACAAGACATGTCTCAACCAGCCAGCCGAGAACAGCCACAGCCTTTCGCGCCGAAACCCCAACGTCTCCTAAAACAACGAAATTGCTTACAACAAAATGTTAAAATCTTTGCAACTATTTCGACGGCGAGAGAATTTCTGGGCTGAGGCCTGCAATTCAAGCCCGCACTACACTGGGACACGACATGGCTGCCAGGCTTATTCGTCAAGCGGCTCCCAATGGAAAATGCATTGAGGCGAAGGCAAAGAAAACTGGCCCGGTAAACAGGTAAGATTTTTAATCTATACAACAGAAATTATATCTATCTATCTATATATATATATATATATATATACTTCATTTTATTTAACTCGTAACGGGGTTAACAATTGACCCCTAGCGAACGTGACGACAAACTACATCAGCCCTAGGTCCAGGCCTGGTGTAGACCACCTGGACAAGGTGCCAAGCACCGCCGTGGCGTTTCCACGTTGTATATCCAATGATAGCCTTTGCCAAAAAAAATCACCAGCGCGTGGGTCCCCCGTAGCCAATCTAAGACACCTGCATATCTTAGTAATAACTCCCTCAGTAATTTTACCTGGGCCCCCTAAGGTCTCAAAGGCAAAAGGTCGAAAGTCCATAGAGTCTCCAATATGTGCATACTTCCGACACTTATTTCTTTCCGCATGCAAAACAGCATAACCAGCCTGGGTAGCGCCGTGACTGACCATTGAAGAAGCTAATAAGTCAGTCACGGCGTATATATATATATTTATATATATCCCAACTGGTGCCCCTAGGTTGACTAGGCCCGGGGCGTAAACCAGTCTGTCCGGAAGTAGTGTTAGACTAATGGGCTATCCCAGCTAAATCACTCGCTAACTCATGCACAGGGGGTATACTTGATCTCTTTCTTAACTAGGGTTCTGAATTTCCTCTTTCCATCACACTAGCTTCTACAGCGACCGTTACTGACGCACAAAACCTGCAACAAAATGTTGCATCATCACAAAAAAGATTGTTCTTGAATTTAGCGTCTGCTTAAGGCTCAAGAAAATGTTAAAATGTTAAGGTTACGAACCTGTGGCGCCAATAATTATTTTAAAAACTCATTGCGCCGATAATGAAAACGGCGCCAGGCATAAAAAGCTGACAGCCACAGCAAAGCCAGCAGCTGCTCTGTTCCGCGGGAGAAGCAGCAGCCGTCTTACTTTCTTCCCATCTCTTCACCAGCTACTCGCCAATGCCAAGGTGACAAGCAATGTGCTGCGCAGGATCTCAATGGGAGATAAAATCCCTCTGCGCGGCCTCTTCCACCATCTGCTTAAAGATGTGGGCAAAAATAATTACGAGGCTAGCGGGATGGGCAGCTGACCGTCGCCGTCGCTCACCGTCCCAAAAGTCCTCTACGTCGACAAAAAAACAATCTATATATATATATATATATATATATATATATATATAAGCCCAAGCCACGCATCCTTGTTGTTGGTTAAAAGGACCTTAATAGGACTTAAGAAATAAAAAAAAATGATGTCTGCATCGTAACAGACGTGGCTTTCTGAGACAGCCGTCAACAGTGCCGAGAATCGTTCGCCGCGGTTTGCCCTGTGCCGAAGTGGACCTATCCAATTAGATTGTTGCCGCCGATCTCTGCGTGTACAACACTAAAATACATCTAACAGGATGTCAACTCTAACAAAATAATTAACAAATTTGGTGGACGAATTTGTTATTCTGTCTTTACGCCCAGTTGACATGCATTGCTTACACAGATTCGACTACAAAAACGGAAACTCCGAATTGATGCAGTTAAACATTTCCAGAGCTGCACATCAGTGAATTATCTGTATAAGTGGCTTAAGTAAATGCACTTTCAAATAGTCACGTACACCCAAAAAGCAAACGGAAAAAGGTAAATAAATTCCATCTGCGTAAACTTTACAGTGCATTCAATGCAGTCTCTGAGCCATCAAAAACAACTTGGATTCAAAAAGAAATAGCCAGAACTTTCCGGCGCCAACGAGTACTGAACGAAATTGCAATCATTCGCAGCAAAGACCCGTCGAAGGTGTCAAGCTACGAAATTATTCAGTATGTGAGCCTCCAAACCGCATTTTTGGTGTTCAGCACCTTTATAATCCAACCCGTACACAAGAAAGGCAATAAGGCCGATGCATCAAATAAGCGTTCCGCCTCGCTAACGGTAATGGCCAGTAAACTTTACACCACTTCAAACCCTACCCCATTTCGAAATTTGAGAACTCATACTAAACAGGCTCACTGCATTTCACCGAAACAGAATCTTTCGGGTGCGCGTTCTACGGTGGGTTGTGTGTCATCCGGCTGTTCGCAAAGAGCGTTTCTCGGACCATTGATATATATTCTATACAAAGATTCACTCAATTATATAATTCTACTAGTTGAAGCTTAAAGCAAATGCTGATGAGGTGAAACTTTACAGTTGATCCCGCACTGTCGAGGACAGATGCAGCCTTCGAACAATGTTGGATGCTTTTAAGGACTGGGCGGACGCCCTTTATTTGGAACGGTCCATTCATAAATGTGGTGTTCTGCATTTCGACACGAAAATGCTACACACCCCTACAACATCAGGGCTCAGGAGTTGTGCAAACAAAATTAACATGCTTAAGAAGCTTAATAAAAGAATGCTGATCCAGCTGAGACACATCTCGCGAATATTAAACAAGATTTCGTGGAAAAGCTAACGACAACGCGTCAGGCTAGCATGGAGGATCTCTAGGCATATCCATAAGTGTTGCAGATTTGTTTTGTTTTCTTCTATTTAATTGATATTTATTATATAACTTTTTGTGTTAGCAGTTTGGAGTAAACAATTGTCTCCGCGTTAACGTGTAGTTCGTTGCGTTAGGAACGAATTCTCTAACCCAGGATTAACCCAGTTCGACAATTTCCCCGAATGGATGCTGCGTTTTCTAGTTGAATGTCAAGCGACAGCCTCTGACGCATAACCCAGTTCGACAATGAGTTCTATATTTTTCTAGAATATATTCTACTATTGTTAGCCTCTGCTAACCTGGGCGCTAACCTGGATAAACATATATATATATATATATATATATATATATATATATATATATATGAAGGCGAGCACTGCCGACTGTGAATGAATGAATGAAACACATAGCTTTATTTATGAGTACTTGCAAATACACTCGAAAGTACTGCGTAAAGAAAGCCTCTGTACTGCGGAGGTTGCCCATGGGCTTGAACGAATGTGCAAACATATACTCTGACGCATAACCCAGTTCGACAATAAATTCTATATTCTTCCAGAATATATTCTATTATTGTTAGCCTCTGCTAGCCTGGATGAACATTTGCCGACTGTGCAAACGTTTTGTAAATATTAACGCTGATCAGATACACACGAGGTATGTTTTTACGTTCGCTTGAAAAATCTAAAGTACAAGCTTTTAGGCGGTAGGATGATACTCCTCCAGAGGGGGAACTCTCCCTCAAGAGGAGTATCATAACTATTTTCATTGAATTGAGAGATGCAAGATGCTAACCGCACTGATTTCTAACTGCAGTGTAGCCGACAACGATACGTTAGCGATTTGCGGAGTAACTATGACTCTTTCCGGCGTTGGCCCGCTGGTGCGCGACTTCCGCACGCTGCGGGGACCTTCACGCACCCACTTGAAAGTTGGTTAGAGGGTACAAGCTCCCAATAGTAACATTCCCGAAGGTCACTTTTGTTGGCGCGGGAGGCAAGGCAAACGATATCGGTTAAGTGGCAACGAATACATATTGTCATTTTATCGCGGCCCATTTAAGGGCTGTTAAGGCTACTATGATATACGGGGGAAATGTGCTGCACATGGACCCTGGGCCAGACGGTTAATGCCCCGGGCTTTAGCAACATGGGAGTACCGTCTGGGACGCCTGCTGCCATGGCTTAATAGGCACAATGAGGGCGAGATGAGGACCGCGTTTATGACAGACAATGGCGCAGCGTAAGATATCTGGGCCCACCTATTTTCGAGGGTTCTACGAAATATCAATGACAAAGGAACACGCGCATCATATCCACATTTCTTATATACAAGAGCTGGGATACCATTAGGCATGGCGCTTTGCTTGTTGGCCAGAGAGTGAAGGCGGTGTTCAAGATTTTCAGAAGAGGAGTCGACGTCTTCAGCCATGCGCAGATCCTCTGGCACAGGCGGCCTTCGTAGAGCCGTCGTGCGTCGCGTAGCTGGACTTCCGTGGGTGATGGATATGTTGCAGCGAATACTCCGCGCACAATTTTAGCTTTCTCCTGGTTTTGTGTAGCAACCGATCCATTCGCTCTATTGATCGAGCTTTCATTCTCCTTTGGATGTATCTATGAACCGCGGTGGGAATTGCCGATTGGGCTACGGAGCTTCTTCAACGATTCGTTTTCTATGAAGCATCTTTTGCAGTTTTTTTGCAGTCTAAATCCTTATTCCGGCGTCGTTCTGTGCAATTGCTGGGTGATGCTTTCTATGCTAGGACCCAGAACACTATGCAGATTAGGGGATTTCCTGGGCACACAAGTCCAGCAGGAAGTGCATGTAAGTGACAAGTTTGTTGTACATGTCATTTACGGCAATACAGGGTTGGAAGAAGGTAGTCCAGTTCGTAGCACTCAGATTCATGGTTAGACATTCAAGTCTCCTTTGTCAAAATCCCAAAGTTGCGTCCGAGCCGTCGTCACACTGGGACAACTAAAGATCGTGAACGAGACCATCTGATGGGCTGTTGCAACTGGCGCCGGTGAAACGATGACGCTGTCAACAATATCATCTCTAGCCAGAACAATGTCAAGAACATTGGTACCTCTCGTGGGATGATCAACGCATTGCAGTAGTCCCGCTTCGCAACAGTATGGAAGAAACATTTCTTCCATGGACAGTGGTCCATCTTGGGCTCGTAACTCTGCTCGTCTGGATGAGCAGTGCCAATCTGTCCAGTTTATGCCAGGTTGTAAGATCTCCAGCAAACACTACACTATGTTCATCCGATATAATTGTTTCGAGATCGGTAGTGAGAGTAGTTATTTTAGTCGATAGCTCCGCTCGTAATCCCGTAGGGCTCAAGTACGTACAGATAAGATGTACTGTGCCGTTTGGAAGAATCAAATCAACCGCAATAAATTCAGAGGAAGTATTGCCGGTGTCGATCTCAGAGCATGCAAACTTCGAACTAACAAGGAGCAGTACACCGCCACTGTTTTGGCCAATACCATCTTTGCAAAAGACTTGTAATTCGCCACCCGCCGAAAGTTCAGCCGAGGAGGCGTTCTCGTTCAGTTAACTTTCCGTAATGAACGCTACCGCCGTTCAGAATGACGCGGTTAGAGCCATAATTGGTCATCGTCGCCCAGGTCTCACGTCGTGGTACACCAGGCTCAAGCTTCTCAAGCTTTATCAGCTGACACGCTTGAAGTTGACAGCCTATAAAATGCAAAACAATAGAATTCTTTTAGATTGTGGTTTCGACTTTGCTCTAACTCCAGCGCTACGAAGGTTAGCTCAGGGCTCCCGGGCTCAGACTCATCCTTCTTCGACACCCCATGGTCTACATGCTGCCCACCATTTAGAAGAAGTTGCGACTGGTTCTCCGAAATGCTGGCCGGGCCGTCGTTTTTTTTCTTGAAGCTAATCAATTTCGTGGTTTTATTACACACTAATGATTTTTGAATTTTGAACGAATGGTGACAGATTGCCAACTTGTTGAGAACGTTAGAAACAAATAAAGCTGATTGATTGACTGATCTGACCTGATCTGAAAAAAGTGTTCACCTACACCTGCAATATCTGTGTTTAGTTAGAATAAGCCAATTAAGGTAATCTCAAGGAGATAGTACTGCCACCACCAACAAAGAGCACCGAAAACGACAGGATTTTAGTTAACCGTCGTAAAGGCAGCGACGCCCAGAGTGCAGCATGCGTTTTATCAGTTAATCTCTACAATAATAAAAACAAAACGAAATGGTACAGAAGGCTTCATATGTACCATTTTTGACCATCGGAAGTCATATATATATATATATATATATATATATATATATATATATATATATATAATATATATATATATATATGTACCATTTTTGACCATCGGAAGTCATATATATATATATATATATAATATATATATATATATATATATATATATATATATATATATATATGTACCATTTTTGACCATCGGAAGTCATATATATATATATAATATATATATATATATATATATATATATATGTACCATTTTTGACCATCGGAAGTCATATATATATATATATATATATATATATATATATATGACTTCCGATGGTCAAAAAATGGTACATATATATATATATATATATATATATATATATATATATATATATATATATATTATTATATTATATTTATATATATATATATATTATATATATATATATATATATAATATAATAATATATATATATATATATTATTATTATATTATATATTTATATATATAATATATATATATATATATATATATTTTTTTTTTTTTTTTTTTTTATAGAGGTTACTGGTAAAATGCGTAATGCACACCGGACGACGTTGTTAAAGCCTCGGTAGTGTGGGACTCGCACCCACTAAAATCCAGTCGTCCTCTTTGCCCCTTGACGGGGGGTGGCCGCAGTACTGTCTTCTCGAGATTACTTCGCCTGGCCACTCTTCTTGCCATTTAGGCTGCTCGGCTTTGTGCGGCGGTTATTTTCGCCTCAGAGATACCTTGTGCGAATCTTCTTACTAGAATCCAGGATTTGTGATCTTTGAGGAGCGCCTCTACAAGGGCCTGGCATGTCAGGGGGTTCTGCAGTCCTAGGTTCCGGGACAATAGCTCTCGCTCAGTGTCGAAGAAGGAGCACCGCTCATAGCAGTGCCTAACATCATCCGGCTTCCCCGAGTTGCACATGCGGCATACAGGGGAGTCAGTTTTACCGATGCGGTGTAGGTACTGCTGAAAACAGGCACCATGGCCTGTTAACAGTTGCGCGAGTGGGCAGGTAAGCGAGCCGTGTTTGAGGCTGTACCATTTTTTAAGATCAGGAAGTATTGATCTTGTCCAATATCCAGGATGGCCCGGCTGGATTGCTTCCCATTGCTGGCTCCATTCGTTTAGTGTGTCGGTTCTGCTGACTAGTGTGCCCTCCGTCAGAACGTTGGTTACAGGGCTTCTTGATGCCAATTCTTTTACTCTCAAGTCCCAGGGAATTTGTCTGGAGAGTACCTGTACGGCTGCTGTGGAGGCCGTGCGACTTGCTCGTGTTAGGTTAAGCGCCATAGGTCTTTGGGTCTTGTTGAGAAGGCGACGTGTTGTAGCTCTTGTAGTAGTGCGCTTCCATAAGGGTGCGGCGTATAGCATGATGCTGTCTATTACTGATGCTAAGAGTCGGCGCCGAGAGTCGCTTGCCCCTCTGGTCCGTGGGAGGATTTTCCGTAACTCTGCTGAGGCTTTGGCTGTTTTTTTAGCTGCATAGCGCACATGAGGTGTTCCTGTGAGAGCTCTATCCAGGACCACGCCCAGGTACTTAACCACGGGCGTGGGTGTTATTGGATGGCCTTCCAGGTGTAAATTTAGGTTGCGTGGAGGACGCTTCAGTCCGTTTAGAAGGATTGCTTCCGTTTTTTGTGAAGCCAGTTCGAGGCCAAGCGTGCGGAGGTGTTGTCGGATATCCGCCAAGGCTCCGTTGGCTGTACCTTCGAGCAAATCCTCGTCACTGGCGGTAACGATCAGTGCCAGATCGTCTGCGTAGGCGATAGAAAAAACTCCCGGGGGATGCGGCAGTCTTAGTACTCCATCATAGGTTATGTTCCACAAGGTTGGTTCCAGTACAGATCCTTGGGGAACCCCGGCAGTGACGGCGTAGTCCACTCCATCGTATGTAGATGCTCGGTCCTTTAGATACGACGCTAGGATACGTCGTAGGTAGGGAGACACGCCTTTATTTCCAAGTGCTTGGTTTATAGCGTCCCACGAGAGCGTATTAAACGCGTTTTTGACATCAATAAGGACGGCCAGGCAGTGCGCCCGGTTTGCGATAGGTGAATTTCTTTGTGTTTCAGCTATGTTTAGAACTTTGCTGATAGCCGAGTGTGTGGAGTGCCCGGCGCGGAAACCATGCTGGTTTTCTGACAGCGCCTTCTTGTCTTCTAATTCTGTAACTAGTCGCCCGTTGATAATATGCTCAGCTGCCTTGGATAGGCAGGAGAGCATGCTTATAGGGCGGTATGCTGAGGGGTCTCCTTGTGGCTTCCCGGGTTTCGGGATAAGGGTAAGGCGTGCCGTTTTCCAAGGCTTTGGGTATTCTCCGCTGGTGAGAATTGTGTCCATCATGCGTTTGAATACCTTTGGATGGTTCTTTAGGAGTACGCGTACTGCTTGAGGGGGGACAGCATCTGGGCCCGGCGCTTTCCCTGGTCGTATGCGTTCAGCCACTATTCTGATCTCTTGAATTGAGATTGGCTCGAAGGAAAGATCTGAGGTTTCTTCAAAGACTACCGACTCCGGCAATGGTCTTTGTGGAAAGAGCGCATTTACAATCGGTCGCGCCACTTCTACAGGTAAAGGCGGCTGTGCGTGGCGCATTTTTTTTCGCACAATCATGTATCCTTTGCCCCAAGGGTTTCCCTCGACCTCCTCACCCAGAGAGATCCAGTGGTCTTTTTTACTAACCTTAATGGCTTTATGTAAAGCTCTTCGTGCTTTGTACTTTTCCCATAGGTAGAAAAGTTCTCGTCGGTGCCTTGCTCTGCGGCGCGTGCATACTCGCCGTATGCGGTGGCAGGCCCTTCGCTTTTCGGCAATCCGATTATTCCACCAGTAGCACGGTGGCCGATTGGCTATCTTAGGGTGTGGGCGGGAGCTGGACTCTCGGCAGGCTTCCTCTAGTAGTGTAGAGATTTCTGCTGCCGAGCATTCAGTGAGGTTATGTACTTTTCTTCTTAATGCTTTCTGAAGGCGGGTATAATTTAGCCTGGGAAAACGTTGCGGTTTTGTAGGACGATGAAGCTGGGAAGAAGTTAGATTGACAGAGAAGGTTACGTAGAGATGGTCGGATAGAGTTTCTGCTTCCTCGTGAATCCTCCAGTCGGTTACTCGGTGCGATAGTCTCTCTGATGCAAATGTCAGGTCTAATGTTGATTTGTGCCTGCCATTATCAAAGGT
>QVRM01004507.1:0-65350 GCA_003439945.1 Dermanyssus gallinae
TCCTCTTAGGTGTCAAAAGTACGTTTCAGCGCTTTGTGAGATACGCTATAAACAAATCACTGTAGACATGGGCGTATCTCTTATATATAGGTTGTATCTTAGCGTCGTGCCTAAATGCGAGATCTACCTACAAAAGATGGACTATGCTGTCACAGCCGTAGTCTTTTAGGGGTCCGCACGGGACTAGCGCTTCGATAGAGTTCATCGACTCCCACATTGTTTACTCCGTCGCCTACGCAGACGATCTGATACTATCGCCACCGCCCCGATGATGAGGACTTACTAGAAAGAGCAGCCAACTGTGCCTTGCGGATACGGAAGAGCACCAGTAACACCCGCGGCCATGTTAAGTGGCTGGGCGTGATCCTGAATACGAATCTCATAGAAGAAATCTCATAAACAGGAATTCTCACCAAAGCATCTCAAAAGAATTTGCCCCTCAACCAACACTTAGACGGAGGAGTGCTAATCAGCAAACTGAAACCCTAAGCAAGTGGAATAAACAATGGATAAAATCAATACTTTCTGATCTCCAAAATAGTACAGGCGCTCCTCTTAAACCATGAGTTCTCGTCTGTGGTAAGAAGATTCGCGGGATTTGCCTCGGAGGCGCAAATAGCCGCCGCATAAAGTTGCGCAAACTGCAATGACGAGTTGAAGTGAACAGGTGAAATAACACCGACAAGGCGGCCATTCCCGGCAAGAAGCCATAAGGACGACTGGATTTTAATTGGTTTATAGATCCCACATTACCGTAATTTACACCGTCGTGTGAATCTTGCATTTGCTTTACACATATACGTCATACATAATCGCTCTCTCTCTCTCTCTATATATATATATATATATATATCGAGAGAGAGAAAGAGAGAGCATTGGCAATTCAATCTGAGTATACAAGATACCCATAAAAACCAGGCGCGTTTAAGTTCGTTTGAAATATAATTCATTAACAAAATAAAATAGGAGGTGATCTTTTCGAGATGTTGCAACCGGTCTACGGAGCACTTAATGTTTAGCATTTTTTACATAAATCACGCTCAATTACATTTTCTCCCATTGCTCAAGGAGAGGTCGGTCAACAACAACCGACGACATCACGGTGGAAGACAATCACGACTAGCGCACTAGCTTTAACCACGCCGTCATATATATATATATATTAGGTCAATTGGTTGTAACGGCAAAGACAGTACAGGTCAAGTACACATTCATATTACAAACAAAGCTCGGACTGTTTCAGCAACACGATCCTCCAGAGACCAGTGTACACCGCATGTACACCTAGGTTTACAAATTCTTACAAACCTCGAGGAAGATCGCTTGCCTTCGAGACTTGAATTCAAGAAGGTGCATTTGGATGAATAACGTATGAATAATGTACTTGGATACAGGCAGCCACAGTGACTGCTCACGGTCAGGGAAGCGACGCCATCAACAGTTACTGCCTACCTCTTACTACGAAAACAAGCATTCTGTTCAGGAATGATCATGATCTATCATATGTTTGGCTGACAAGTTTGATGGGCGCGTGTTTTCCGGAAAGCAGACGTTCTATCACCTCGTTCGTAAGAGCTGCTAGACCAAGTTATTCCAAGTCCAAGTTATGCCAAATAGTTACAAACAAATTGTATATCTCGTATAGCCCATGTTGAAGGTTCCGGGCCGTCGATCTTCTGGTCTTGTCAGCTTTTAGACATAACGGCTACAATGTACTTTCTCAATATATTTATATAGGTGTTCAATGATAAATGCTGCACAGCGTCGGCGCGTCACCAATGTGCGATACAGAGGTGTGATATGTACCAATAGGCAATGGAAAGACGTACCGTAAGGTAATCAAAAATGGCGAGTCAAACAATGAACTCTGCTAGCCCCCCGCTGACACGATACAACGGCACGTGTCGCGCTCGATCACGGGTAAGTGTGCCTTGTTTAAGGTTGTCAAACAATACGTCGCGCACGGCGCGGACACTGTCAATTATTTAGAAAGATGTTGAATATGTGTATAGTATATATATATATATATATATATATATATATATATATATATATAATATATATATAAATATGTACTACTCAATTTGTTCTAAGAGATCTATCTGGCAGAAAATCAACTCTTCTTACAATAGGATGGTGGTGCTGTGTAAGCGTAGTGACGGCAGCAGTTTCGAGGTGTCCTTCCGAAACTCGTCAGCAATCAAAGATTCTCTCTCAAACTTGCCTAACTGCATCTCACACAGCGACAACAACAGCAACAACAGCAACAACAACAACAACAATAACAACAGCAGCAACAACAACAACAACAACAACAACAACAGCACACAACAACAACAACAACAACAACAATAACGACATCACCTGAATGAGATCAGAGCTAGCCGCGACGTTCTTGACTGCAGTGGCAGCAACCTCATGGGTGTCACCTCACAGAAACCACATATGCTATGTTCATCTATACCTATACCATGCATATAGGACAGTATTCAAGGTTGAGGTTAACCGCCGGTCAGATCTGTCGGAATGACGGATCGGTGGTACTCGCCTCCGAAAGTCCATTTGCCTCTGAACACATTTTGCTCTCTACAACAACGTCTCACACGAGTACGAAGCGTCCTCGGTACACGCGCATACGATGACGAAGTTTCACTGGCCTCCCTACGAGTCCTCGACAGCTTCGCATTCATCGCTCTTGTGCAGGAATTGAAGCGAAGTAGATGAAGTAAATGAAGAGGAATCATTTTCCAAGCCAATCGGAAGCATTTGACAAATAACAAAGAAGCAAATATATGTAAAAAAAAACTGCATGCGATCGACGCAATAGATGTAACATACACAGAAGTGTACTTTCTCTCGTACGCACCCGCATCTGGGCATGCACACGCATATACATACATATTTGCAATTAAGTATATATATATATATATATATATGCAGCTCGTTTATATATATATATATATATATATATATATATATATATTAATATATATAATATATATATATATATGTGTGTTTGTCAAGGCAAAACGACTTTGTATGAGCAACGATAGCTGTCGCTACGATAAGCCGGCTAAGCTAATCAACCATTGCGCAGAGATTACCACAAATCACAACTATGAATTTCCATTAAAACAGTCAAAGACCGTTAAAAGGCAAATTTATTGTTTTGGCGTCATGCCCACGCTACCCGAAACCGGGCCGTTTTTCTTACGGGGGCCTAGATTAATCGATCTACCGAGCAATCGATATTGTACGTCTAAGGCGATTTACAGACTTTAAAACTGTGTTCTTCCTCTTTCTCTCACAAATCCGCCATCTATAGAAACACGATAACAGGCAAGACCGAAGCATGTTAGGTATATCGGCTGAATGACGCTGTAGTGTGTTTATTCTATGGAATATATAAACATAATACTATTATTAATATAGATGTGCTATAAAAACAAATATAGTAAACTATATATATATAGTGCCTCTGTAGACGCTCATGTCCTATAACTATGTGTAATTTTTGCTCAAGTTGGGGGGGGAGGGAGTATTTTTCTCCCTTATGCCTTGCTTGAAATATCTTAGATTTGTCCGCGTCCTGCCTTAAGTGTCTGTCGCCAAATTTTGACGGAATCGATGAGAGTGTTTCGAGTGAGAAAATTAATCACGGCGGGAGAGTTGAATTTTGAGGATCAAGTGTCCCAGACAGGTGGTCTTGCGTCACGGGAGAATTCACTGTGCTTCAAAATCTTGCAATTTAACGCCGTTGTGGGTGTTTTGGAAGATAAGAATGTGCGTTAATAATCCCACGACCATCGGCAAACTGAATACCAACATCGAAGCGCGCGTTAATGCAATTGACTCTAATTGTGTGAAAAAAATGCTTAAAGTTGGGTGCCCCGTAAACAGCAAGTAAAAACCAAAAAGATCACTACCGCACCGATATTGTAAATCATTAAATTAAAGTAGCACTATATCTGAATAAAAAAATAAATTATTTTAAGTACTCTGGTTGTTATGTTGCTTCAACTATGCCTTTCAATTTAAAATACCAAACAAACGCCAAAAAGTCATAAAAAAATGCGCATATTGCATGAACAATACCGAACATTTCGGGGCCGCCATCTTCCTAACATCTTTATTCAGACACAATAGCAATCGAATTTTGATCGTATCTAGTTTATTTTGGCCTCACCCTCAAGCAATTTTGCCGCACCGCCTATATATATATATATATATATATATATATATAAATAGAGAGAGAGAGAGAGAGAGACGCCTGAGAGCACGTCGGCCGCGCTGTGCACCGCTAGTGACATCTGCAGACTGCTGAGAGTTTCTGAAGAAGCTTCCCGAGGAGAGGAGCAGCCAAAGATCTCCAACTGGCTATATCGTCTATCTTCGTCGTCGTCGTTGTTGTTTATGTTAGTTTTGTTGCTGTTGTTGCTGACGATGTTGTTAAGGCTCTTGTTGTTGTTCTTGATGTTGGTGATGCTGTTGTTGATGCTGTTGTTGTTGTTGTTAGCCGTTGTTGTCAGCTCGAAGAGGCCGACACAGAGACAGACACATGGAAATGTGCCGGATGCCTGTTGCTGCTTTGGTCACTGTAGCAGTCGCTTTGCTAAACGTGCTCTGCTGGAGAACGCTGCTCTTCTGCTGAACGTGGTGATGAGTCGCCGTCCGTCATACCGACCGTCAAGACCAGTCGCTGTGAGCGCGTGTGCGCGAAGAGTGTGCGCGCATTGAGCTCAATAGCTAAATTCGCGTCCTGGTCGTCGTCGTCGTCGTCGTCGTCATCACTCGCGTCGTTATGTTCGAGTTGTGATGGAGCAGTGCAACTTGTACCTGCATCTGTCCGTTTGCAAAGTATACGTGGTGTGCACTGTACCAGCATACTTTCGGCAGCAATGGCTGATCGTCGCTGCGAGAAAACTCGGTTTGTCTGCCGCCACATCACGTCAACTGTCCGATCGAAAATGGCTGAACTAACCGGAGCTGCGCCGGTTGCCAGCGGCGTCATTTCTCTTTTTTTGTTGTTGTTGTTGGTCGTTATTGTTGTTGTTATTGTTGGTCGTTATTGTTGTTGTTGTTGTTGTTGTAGTTGTTGTTGAATGATTTCTCAGGTAGATGCATCTCGACGCGTATATCGCTATGGTGTATGATGCTCTGTTGTACGTGTGTACATCATATACTTGTATATAGCACATTTAGCAATTTGGACAAAGGACAACTACCAGTCCACTCCATTTACAATTTGGAACAGAACAGCGCGCGATCAACGCGTTCGCTCGTTTACAAGAAAATGCGCACAAAGTCGTAGAAAATCTAGTATATACAATAATGTTTATTCTAATAATTGTGTACCACAGCATATAATATTGTCAAAAAAACACACGTAAAATTTGCCGAAATACCTTAATCATATTTATGTTTAAATAGATAGATTAAGCAATGCCCAATAAGTCACGGTATATAGCAAACCTTGCTCATTTTAGCTGTTCTGTAAAAATTACATTAAAAGGGCATGCAAATAATACCAAGTTGAATGCATTGTGCTGTACAGAGTGTTTTGTTTGGTCTAATAAGACGTCGCAGCTTTATTTAATTTGGATGTGATGGCATCAATGAAGCTACTAAAAATAAGTTTGTAGCGTTTTTATCAAAGCGTTTCATTTGAACAGAAACAATATTAATTATTCTCCGCTGCTGTTTACTAGCTCTTCCACCTATTGACTAATTTGTTGATTCCGCACCGCCAGAAATCGCCCGGTTTAGTGTCAATGAAGTTGTTGAGACCAACTTCGTCGTCGAAGGTAACTCCCCTCATATAACATGGAGCGGAAATGCGATATTTGATTAGCGCAAGATCCGGAGAGTTCGGTGGGTACTGAAGAACCTCTCATTCGAGCTCTTGGAGTGCGGTTTTCACGACTTATGCAACATGGCTCCTGGCGTTGTCGTGAAGCAGTATGGTTTGGCTTTGTCGATCAGGTCTTGTCAGCCGAATAGCCTCGTTTATGCGGTGCAGTTGGGCAACGCAGGGCTCGTTGTTGACCGTAGGGTTCTCTTTAAACGCCAATGCATCAGGCCTTTCTAGTCTCAATGATTCTAGTTTTCTTTGATTGGAGATCCTGCTTGAGTCTCGGCTTTGGCGTATCTCGTAAAGCCACCCACGTTTTCGATTAGTTCATACTAACGGCGCCATTTCTCTTCTCCCGTGACGATTCAGTTTAGAAAATGTTTTTTTTTAATGCCCACGTGTTGCTCGGCGGCAGGCGAAGTAGTTTTTAGGCCGTTTTCTTTGTTTTTTCCTTGAGCTTGGATGCCTCAAGCTCTGAAATTTTGAATAAAGCCAATTGAATGGTCGTGGTTGGAGATCATCATCTCACCGCGAGTTCACGAGTCCAGGTCAACGTCGCCTTTACTTAACTTCGCCAACCATTTTCGTGCTGAAGGCTCGCCTAAGACACCTTCTCCGTACGAGTCCCAAATGTCTCAAGCGGCTTCAGCAGTTTTTTGATCTCGATGAAAAGCGAGGTAAAACAGGTGTCGAAAAAGCTTATATTTGCCTCCTGGATATTAAATGTCTAAACCCCAAAACGAATAAAAAGAGTTCTTCAAAAACAATAACATCCTGTTATAGAACAGAAATAGCTCTTTCAAGTACGTATAAAGATTATGCCGCATATCAAAATACATGTTTGTAAAATAAAGAAAACATAAAACGTTACGAACTTATTTTCCAATCTCTAATATAAAATTAAGACGCAAAACTTTGACTCTAGAGTCCTGACAGCATAGCGCAGCGGCAGTCGCACGAGAACACGGGAAATAACTTGAAATTGCTCGTATGAACTTGGTCAGAGCGTTCTTAGAGCATAAAATCACTAGACTTGTTACAGGCCTTATTTAGCCTGTAACGTATACAAGTGGCGGGCCTTCCAGGAAGTGAATATTCTACGAATAAAGTCGCTGTTACTGCCATTGCTTTGTTTCGGTGTCTCACATAAATATTACATTGAAGAAACAGTCTGAAATGAGTATTGTTAAGTTAATTTCGATCGTTGAGGTATCGGAGTGATGCGCGTACAACACGATGTGCCATGATTGAAACATTCAAGAAAAAATCAACATCATCTTACCGGCCCCCGATGATTCCGTTAGCCACACGTTTTAGTCAGCCTAATTTCTGTTTTTCTTTTTTGTGGTTATTTTCTGTTTCTATTGGCATTGGTAGCGACGATGGCGGGGACGTTGACCATCATCGATCATACATCGACTGCGGCCTGAAGTAAAGCGAGAACGAGGAGGCGCTCGAAAGATGCTAGACTCGAAACCTATTGCCTAGCTCATCTTCGTCCCCAGCCCCCGTTACTGCCTCAACCGTTGTGTTGTCGTTACTATTGTTGGCAGTACGCCTGCGACGAACACGTTTGCCGCCGGCAACACTGAAAACAGCCATCTTCGACAGCGCTAATAAATATAATGTTTATTTCGCAATAACATTGCATTTCAAGATGGTACATAATTACAATACAATTCGTAAATTTTATACAATTTGAACACTCCGTTCCCCACGTTACTTTGTCTATCCCCAGCCTGATGGGAGGAAAAGTGGCAAAAACATCGACAGCCTGCACACACACATATATATATATATATATATATATAGGGAGAGAGAGAGAGGGGTATAGGGGTGAAAGAGAGAGAGCGACTGAAAGCCATCGTATGCTTAGGGAAAGCAATCCGAATGATGCTCGCTACGACGAAGAGGCACAGAGTATAGTCGCCGCGTTTAGCAGCCACACATTGAGATAAACGTTGGCTGTGGCTGTGGCTGGAGCAGTGGCCGCACCTAAAACCCCTGGGGGCCCCGTTGTGGATACAACCGCGGCGCGAACATTGACGCGTCCACACACATCGCGATCGACGCGCTCATATGGAACGTCCAGAACGACACTCTCTGACAGACGTTCACAGGGTTCTCGCATAACACTTTCGAACGAGCGCAGCCTCCCGGCCTTTGGTGCCTCTCTTACCATTGTCGATGATGTCTTTTGTAGGTTGTTGTTGTCGTCGTCGTTGTTGTTGTTGTTGTTGTTGTCGTCGTCGTTGCTGTGTTTACGTTATTGCCAACGCCGTTCTTGTCGTCGTCGTTGTTGTTGTTTTTGTTATTGCTGCTGCTGTTATTATTGCTGTTGTTGCTGTGATTATCGTTGTTATTTGTTGTCCGTGTTTGTTGTTGTTGTTGTTGCTTTTTGCTAATTACTCTTTTCACTCTTTAATTGGGCTGGCAATAAAATGGTGAGACTTAGTACTAGCCGAATTATTTTTGTTGGTGAAACGTGTCGTTATTGTTCACACTCTATGTTTAACACTTAGCTTAATAATAATAATAATAATAATGACATAACCGTTTTCCTTGTTCTATGTATCAGTCATGACATATCATTTCACATACTTTATCACAAGTTTTGTTGCCGTTTATTGTCGCTACAGCTGCTATTTTTACTGCTACTGTTGTTGTTGTTAATGTTGTTGTTGTCGTCGTCGTCGTTTTTGTTATTGTTGTTGTTGTCGTTTTACGCGTTGTTGGTCTGCTGACGTCATCCGCAGGACTGTCTGTTACGCTGACATTACGAAATTACATTCGAAATCGATTTTCGTTTGAACAGAAATGTTCATCCTTCTTTCACGGTTAAGGTGAACACTTATACCTTCATCTGTCTAGGCCCCTTCATTTTTAATTTTTACTTCGGGCGCATTATATTTGCTAATCTTCCCTCCCTTCCTTTTCTCTCTCTCCCTTCATCTCTCTTTCTCTGCCTCTCTCTCTCTCTCTCTCTCTCTATATATATATATATATATATATATATATAAGCAAATAACCGACGCCTTTTTAGCCTCCTATCTACTCCTTGTTCCGCCCTCGTCTCTGGTGTTAGCTAACCACCTCTTCCTTTCTAGAGGTGTCATTTTGTCTGTATCTTTTTCGCTTATTACTTTGCTCAATCTCTATCGCGCTACGTATCTACCAGTCAGTCGAGTGTCTGATCTCGTACTGGGTGCGTTTTGCGCGGAAGCGAAGGCACCCCGAACATATCATACCGGTCGATAATTCTTTAGTAGCGTGGTTACGGTTATGATTAGGGCTCTCAGCGGCCTCGGAATCGGATTCTCTTCCGTTTGCCCAGGTCGGCAAAAGACAGAATTGCGTCGTGTCACGTAAATTTCGTGTCTGTCGGCTTCCGTATTCGCCAGTCAGCACGTTATGTGCGTGCTCCGCACATTGCGTAGGATAACTTCGAACACGTCACGCAGGAACTGACGTCGTAAAATATTTGCATTCGTTGCAGCACTGGCAGCAACTAATAGACGTAGATGTAATGACTGGAGAGACGATGCTCTCTCTATACGTCGAAAAGTTGCGAGAATCTGCGAAATACGATTTACGTGATGATGTCGTGTCTTATTCGGCTGGTTGAACGAAATCTGCAGACTGCAGAAGAGATAACTTGTCGTTTTATTTGTTTGGTAGCCATTACGTTGTAATCTGTATCAAGACGCAGGTTTGAGGGGTGGTCCAAACTTGAGCTTTCACTGCATTAAAAAAAAATATATCTATATATATATATATATATATATATATATATAAACTCGTATATAAGTCCAAATGGATATGGTTTTGTTGCTGGATTGACACATACAAACTTGGTTGATGTTGTTGCTGCTGCTGTTGTTGTTTCAAGCCCTGCAAAAGATCGTATTTTATTCAGCGCTCCAGTGAAACCACTATAACGCTGAGACTAAGTTATTCCTCTGATATTTGCAAGTGGATGTCACCTGAAGTCGTATAAGCAAACATATTTCTAAAAATAGCACGTTGTTTCGCAAAAAAAAGTTGTTTGTCCTACTTAATGTCACCGGACACGGGTCATTCATGCTGCACATACATTACTTCTATATTGTGGCTATAGCTACAAATGCAGGAGTGCACAAATAGGTATGTATGCATTACAGAAGCTATTGGGTGACCTCTAGGTACATCCTCGTCGTCGATGCTGCCATTGGTGCTAACAGGGTGTGATGACCTCGACGCACACGGGCCGGGCATTGCAATGCAAAAATTACATACAAATATTTGCCATCCTGCGTCCTACAAAGGCTCCGACTCACCTAGAAAGCAAAGACCGGAGAGGTAAACTCGCGCCAACGACTTTTTCGCATCGATGCTTCGAGTTCCGTCCTCGACCACCTTCCTTCGATTCTCGCGCTTCTCGAGCTGCACCTTGGCGACCCTCAAGGTTTTCTGACGCAAAAGCTTCGGACAAAAACGGCGACCTTCGTTTTTTCCCTGCGCGCCCGAGATGGAGTCCGGGCTTGAGTACACAGCGACCCGTGCGTTCATACGCTGTATTTGGCGTTGACGTTTTTGTCAGCCGACAGATGCACGTGTCGACGGACCGGCTAACGCGCTGCCACTCCTGTGACCAGAGCAGACTCTGGATCAAAATGGACGTATAGGTTTTTCATGTTCATTATGTACATCATTTATGACTATGCTATCAGTTACTAAGAGTCAGCTATTTGGACAATACACGTCGATACACGACCAGCTGTATATGCCGTTGGGTGGATGCTATGGTATGCTAGTGGGCGTTGTTGTTATTGTTGTGGTAGAATATTTTGCCTCGTTCGTTAGCGACACGGCATACAATGTAATTGCATTCAGCGACACAAAGCCTAGAAGATTCAAGCGTAGAAGATCGCCGCCTGGTTTAACAGAAAATTGCATCGCGAGAAAAGCGAGATCAGGCAGAGATATTTACAAAGATGTACTCTTGTCATTCTGATGTCACAGTTGTCAATATGCGACTACCATGTAACAAGGGCAGCTTGACAACTAGTGGCTAAAACAAATGTCTGGTGGAATGAAACTGGGCTTTCTTGTGGGCTGAGAGCGTGGATTGCTGGAAGGCTGCAGAGCCTAAACTCGCTGAGACCGACGCAGCTACAGTCCTTCGTCAATTAATACATTAGAACCTGCGTTTCTTAGGTGAGAGATTTTAGTCGATATAATGCTAATAACGTCGCCACCGAGTCTCATACTATATATCCCGGGTTTGCGTAACTTATTGATTTGCGTAAATTATTCATTTACCCCTCTCGCTTAAAGAAATACTACTAAGCACCGCACGGCGGCTAACATCATTACATGTTATTACAGGTGTACTGCCTGTAAAAAAACGGTTGTTTATAAAAGAGGAATTCGAGTAACAGAAATGTTCTGTTTGTAACAATGGGAATTTTCACTGTTTAAACTTCGTTTCTTTGCAAAGACAAATCAGCCATCATCATTTCGTACCGTAAGGTAATGATTGCCACCCTGATGGCGTTTATACGATGCAGCATACATAGATTTTGGATTCTACTACCTACGACAATGAATTAGTTACACAATTTGAAAGTTACTTAGAAGTCCACACTGCACTGGTAGAACTGTTCCTGAGAGCAGAAGTCAGACAAGCAAGACGGCAAAGAAGGAAAATAACCGTCGGCAATACCACACGAAATCTGTTTAGGAACACTTAAACTTATATATGATAAGGACTTTACAACGACAGTCGGAGCAGGAGCGAAGTACAGGACGGCTCGAGAGGAAGCTTTGTGCAGCCTATCTGCAAGCAAAAGCTTCCACTAAGCCGCTGAGTTCACTTCCACTAATTAAACCAAGGTGTTGCTCTATGCAGGGTCTTATGCAAAGTGCTCGTATCGCATTGTGTCGCGAATATATGATCGTACAAAGGGCACCTGTCCGTCAAAAAAAACGCGACGTCCTGCCTGGATAAACAATGGTGGACGCGGCCTAGTTTGCGCTGAAATATGTAACACAACTGCTGCACAGAAGAATGAAAAGACATTCGTTGCGTTAGCTAAGTTCAGACCGCCGCCTTCAACTTCGTTCCAAGAGATGCTCTTTTGCAAACAATGTGTAAGAAGTTATATGTTCACAATTTAACCGAGGCATGTTACGATGCACACACATCACATGGTCAAGATCATGTGTCGCAGTCAGACAGACGCAATGCGACTTCGCAAACTCATTTGTCTTGTCATGTACATAACAAGCAGGTTTATTTGAGGCTCTTGGCGAGGTGAAAGTAAACAGTACGCGAAGTGAAAGTAAAAAGTCCGTAAATAATTTAATCATACTTGGGAAATCCCGAGAGCAACTACAGTTTCACCTAAATACGACGCCAACAGTATTGGGTGTGCAGTGACAACAAAGTAGGTTATGTAAACACGTTCAAAATAAATCAACCAATCATCTTGATAGTAAGTTATTGTCTACGAGCAACGTCTCGTCACTTCTCACACTAAGTGACCTAAACAAAAAACTGGCCAGATAGAAGACTACTAAATTAAAAATGCTATTCGGATTGCCAAAGACCAAGGGATCTGCAACGCTCGCACTCAAATAGGCTATGAACAGAAAGAACATTTTCGAAAATATTGCATGTAACAGTCTAGCGTTTAATTCTAAAGCTTAAGTACATGGAGAATACCGGCAGGACTAGAACCTCATACTTGTATTCAATAACCGCATAAAAATACCCGATTTCTCAGTTCTACGACAAAGGCGATATTGTTTAGATTCACACGTACTTGAGTGCGTCGAAATCGAAATGTTGTCACTTCAGGAGCGCGTTGACAATACGTTCGGCCTAATATTGTGCACAGCATGTAAATACTACCGACACAGCAGTAAGATAGTTATATATATATATATATATATATATATATATATATATACAGGGTGTGGCAGATAAATCCGCACAACTTTTGGCGGGCTACCCTGCATAGACGGAATGCGGTAATTCAGTTCGGTTTGCATGAGCAGACAGCCCGCTCACAATAAAACAAAAACACATTGCCATCATGGACGACCGCCGCAACCTGGGTCCAGAATATTATCGAAGAACAACCGTTATCCAATTGCTTCGTGCCGGACATCGAGTAGCCGAAATCATCAACATCACTGGATTTTAAAGAAAAACGGTCTACGACATTGCTCGACGCTAAAGAGATGCAGAAGAGACAGGGCTAGGTGGTGCAACACCTGGAAGGAAGATTCACAACCGCCGACGAAAAGTGAGGACGCCAAAACTGATCAAAATGGTTTTTAAGGATCCAAGTCTATCGATGCGCCGTTCAGCGATCAAATTCAATATGAGTGTTCTTCCTATGCGTCGGATTATCAACGAAGAACTGCGCTAAAAGTCTTACACGTTCAAAGTCAGACAGATGTGTCTCAGGTTGCGAAAAACACGAGGATGACTTGCTGCCATCTCATCCTCACGTTTTTGGGACACGAAACGGCGGGACATCTTCGATTCTTTTCGGACGAAAAATCTTCTCAATTGACCAAAAACATAAACCGAAAAATTACCTGTGGCTCGCAAAGGACCCTGGGGATGTACCAATCGTGCATAGAACCAAACATCCAGCCAGTGTGCACGTCCTAAGTGTTGTGTCGAATGAAGGAGACCCCACGAGTGCCCCCACACTGTTTTGACAGACACGAAACCGTAACAAAACAAGTGTATTTATGTGTTCTGCGAAGGGTGTTAAAACCATGGATTGATAGAGTGTCCAATGGAAGACAATATGTCTTTCAACAAGACGGCGCTCCCGCCCACACCAGCAACCTTGTCCAGATTTGGCTGCGAGGCAACCTGGCGGCGCTCTGGGACAAGACGATTTGGCCCCCTAGCAGTCCAGACTTGAATCCCTGGACTTCTATGTATGGCGCGTTATTGAGCAAGAGTCTAACAAGTCTCGACGTGCAAATACAGAAGCACTACGCAGAGCCATTGTCAAATCGTTCAAGAATCTCAATCCGCTAATTTTGAAGAAGGCCTTTGAGCGCTTTCGGGTCAGAATTGAAAGTTTAATTGCTGCTGATGGTGGCTACTTTGAATAAACATGTTCCCCAGGAGTGCCTCTAACGGCACGTAAAAAAAATTGACCGAAATATCTGTTTTCATTTAGATACAAATTGCGAAACGGGCGATAACGTTTAGTATATATATATATATATATATATATATATATATATATATATATATATATTGTTGTAATGACCAATATTGATGTTTGTTAATTTAGAGGCTTAAGATTAGAAATTCCAGAATCTGGATTTTTGCAAGCTCTCCTTTATACGACTACTTGTCTTTTGCTAGATAACGTGAAGTCTCGTTAAGACGAAGCAGAATTTTCTTCGGGACACTATATATGGACATATATGCATATACAATTGGGATTTACTCACTGACAGTTGGTAGTTTGACGCCTCACAATGCAATACGCTTTTTATACACAATTATCGCCCAAGCTTCATTGTAATGACATGGTATGGATTCCTTTACACGTCACATTTTACGCAATACTTGCCTGCGCATTCGTGTACGTTACGCGGCATACTGCCCGTCTATTCCTATACAAACATATGTACATTTTTCAGATATATATATATATATATATATATATATATATATATATATATCATTGTACGTTGTTGCAAATATTGTTCTCAGAGGTAGGAGGGCACTGAAGAACTTGAGTATTGTTGGCTAGCAAGTATGAGAGATGGACTTGGACGGATAAACTCTTTGAGTGTGAGCTTCCTTTTCCAATCTCCAGGCTCCCTTCTACCTCTCCACTCCCATTACACTTTTTACGAGTGTCTTTCATAGCCTGCATCCAAGTAGGCATTTGTTTCTCGAAAATCTCTGCCCATTATATAAGCGAGTCCACTAACGCCATCGTACTTAAGATCATCGTGGTCACTGTTTACACAGTGCGATGTGACCTGCAGACTTCATGTGCAGCATCGCTCCCGTCCTCTTAGACCTCCTAGGCGATCTATATTTGTTCTAGTGTCCACTTCGTTATATTGTCTCAGTCTAAGTTAGCCTTGTTTACTAGTTCACTTTCTCACCAGGCCGTGAAACAAAGTCAGTACAAGGTCATCCGTGCGCAGGATGACCTCGGATGCCATTCTTACAACCTCCGCCATCATTATAGGCCAGGCTGCACACAACAGCCCCAATAATAACGGCTGCAATCAAGTTCCTACCTACCAATAGACATGATAGCTTACGCTGACGACTTAGCGGTTGTGGCCTAGGCTAAAACGGAGGACGAACTTGAGCTGAATACGAAAAAAGCCCTGCACTCAACAGCGGAATGGATGAAGGCCGCGGGGCTGGCACTCGCCCCTGAAAAAAGTGAGATCATCCTCTTAACTGGCAAGAAGAGAGTCCGACCGCTGCACATACAGGTTGCAGGGCAAACAATCCAGTTCGTGAAAGAAGCCCGCTACCTTGGGGTGACGCTGGACACGTCCATGACGGGCTTATGTCACTTAAAAAAGGCTGTGGAAAAAGCATCTAAGACGGCAAACGCGAGGATACTTCCAAACGTACACTGACCGCGGGCTCGCACAAGAAAACTACTAATGGCAGTTGCAGAGTCTATCGCCCTCTTCGGAGCTGCCGTATGGGCCAGAACGGCTCTTAAGACAAAGAAAGCAAAACTACTCCTGCGCAAAACGCAGAGGATCGCAGCCCTAAGGGTAATACAAGGGTACAGAACGATCAGCACAAATGCGGCTCTGCTGCTTGCCGGAGACATTCCTTGGGACCTTAAGGCGTTCGAGAGACAACGGCTGTGGGACATTGGCACACCTACAGAAATCGACAAAGAACGAGAAAGAAAAGTCACTTTAGAAGAATGGCAAGCTGAGTGGGACGCCATTCCCTCCGGGGCCCCCGGAAAGAGCCTGACCAAACTGCTGCCAAACACACAGGCATGGATAGCAAGGCCGGGAGGAGATCTAACCTTCTACCTGACACAGATTCTCACGAGGCATGGAAACTTCCAATCATACCTCCACCGAATTGGGAAGGCCCCATCAGAAATATGCCTTTTCTGCGAAGATGCCCTGGAAGACGGTCCAGAACACACACTTCTTAAGTGCCAGGCATGGGAGGAGGCCAGAACCGGAGCGATAAGACACATTCGCGAGAAATGGTCCAGAGCGGGAATAACCCACCCTGAAGTTCAAGACCCTCCACGAAACTGTCTGAAATGTTTCGTGGAGTACATCCTGGGTTCGGCCCAAGCATGGGAACTGGGAGCGGAATTAGCACAGGAGGTGCTAAAGACAAAGTACATAAGATGCACAGAAAGGCAGAATCCTTTTGAAGCCAGCACGGCTGAAGAAAGCGCAACTTTGAATCAAACGGGTTTGCAAGGGCTGGGACAAAGTGCGCCTGACAGGTGGGGGAACCCGTGAGCGACCCCGGCCAATTGATCCGATAGGGCACTCGCCACTTCTCCTGATGGCCCATAGCACTGTTCTATGGAGACCTGGGCCATCAGAGAGTGAAGGTTAAGGGGGGAGGTGCGCTTAGTGGGTATGGGACTCAGCGGCGTAACATCCATCCGCTGGGGTCGAGTCCCACACAGCTCGAGATGGAAACCGAATTTTCCTACTTGTAGCAGTAGTGCGTAACTGCATTTAAACCTCCTCCACAAAAAAAAACTGTGCCATGGCTTGCACGTAATGCCTATACGGACCTTATGTACATCTGTCTCTCAGATGACTTGCGATTGTGCGTTGGAGGTACAAGGAAGTTCTCTTCGTATATAGCATGCTTAGTATTACGTCCCCATACCTTGTTGACGTCTAAGAGGGCAGCCAGGCGTAAACCACCTGTCTCTAGCGTTTCTCTTCCTCCCGGTTCAGATATTAGTGTCAGTCTGGTTTACTTCCATTATGCTGAAAAACTGCAAAGCCAATGGGTTTCAACGTTATTGTCGCGAGGGTGCATAATGCTGTCAGTTTGAAGAAGAACTGTTCAGTTTACGCTATTTGGTTAGTTTACAACAAGACGGCATCCTCCTAGATGATTTAGTATGCATACATAACAAGCAAAATCTTAATCGCTTAGGAGCAAAGACTTAATAACAAAGCCTTTGCCTTGCATCATTTAGGGAGTCGTGGATTAAAATCCGAAACCGGAAACTCTTGAATTGCTCCTTATCGTTTTCAATTTAGACAAGGCAAATGTCGGAGTATACAGTAATTGACCATGACCGAAAAAATGAAAAACAAAAATACAAGGGGCACAGATATGTCAGCAAAAATATGTGCATTACCGTCGACGCATATTCAAGCGCAAAAAATTCAAGCGTAGAATACTACTAGAATATCACAGATTATCGCCGTTGGATATCATACTTGGGACAACCATATTCGGTTGATCCATAAGTCCGTTCGGGTAATTGCGTGCGCCGCACTGCGCAGATCCGGAAAAAGGCAAGGACTGTTAGCAGAGAGTTAAGCCGCAAGCAATTGCCAAGCACAGATTTTTTATGTTTTTGGTAACAAGTTTTAGGTGTTTTTGGTGGCATGCGAAGAGGGCAATGCAGCTATATGCTATTTTTGTTATGTGCAATAAAGGCATCATATGTAGTTAACACATCATTGTATATTAGTGTGTAGAAATTCCCAAAAGTTTTGGTTGGCCTTATTTATTTACTTGTTGTTCTTAAATGAGTCGGCTCTAGACTTTATTCATCAATTCATGTTACAATCCTGTGTAAATAAACCTGTTAACGTTCAGCCTAGAAAAGCCCTGGTCTGCACCATTCGGCAAGCGATCCCAAAATTAAAACCGCCTTGCCTCGCTGGACGTCAATGGAAAGTCTCTGGAGTAAGAATGGTGCGGATCTATTGTCGTCAGTAGTTAACTTTAAACGTTCGCCCACCGTTTGTTCATCTTGTTCTTTTCTGCTTGGATCGCGGCATGACCAGCTCGAAGTAAACCGAAGCCGGCTCTAGATGTTGTTTTAAAGTAAATCGAGGCGATAATATCATGTTTACGATAGTTACGATGCTATTTTTTGTACCTTACCATGTGCACAAATCCAGGCGAAAAAAACGCCAACAGACATACAAACAGAAGCGTTTGTATCCAAATGTTCCGTGTTGATGGTCCAATTCCTTCACTCGCATTGCCGTCCACCTCCATCACCACCACTACAACCCCACTGCAGCCACTAGAACGAGCCAAGGACTTCACTTTGGCCGAATCGACCGTCGTCCCTTCGATTTGTCCCACCCCGACTTCCAGGATTATGTTGCTGTTCATTAGCGCGTTTCGTGCGCATCTCGATCTTCGTCTCGTTCTCTCCAACAAGTATTTTGGACGATTATTTTTATCGCCATGACATCTGACTAATCGTCGGTTGCGCCATTGCCATCATACGGCATCCCTTCGAACGTCGACGTTAAAAATTGCAACGGTGTTAACGGTATGTTGTCAACGGTGGCGATCGCCATAAGCAGGCATCATATGGCAGCTTTTTTGTTGACTTCTGCGTCAAAGACACAATACTTCGACACAAAAGCGAGTCGCCGCCGCCGCCGCCAAGCTTTTTGCTGTCGTTGCATTGCTGTCATTGTGATTTCGCCTTCGTCCTCAGCGTCTTCAGTCTTTCTCCTGAAATGTTCTCGTGGCAAGTAGCCACGAGCCTCACGAGAATCGGCTGCGCCGTGCTACGTGGCCGTGGCATTCCGGACCAGCTTTTCGGCTAAATTCGCCGCGCGCATGAGGTAGATCGATTAGGCAATCGGCCGATTGATCCATCAGTTGGTTGGGCAAACATAATTGCGCCAGCGCTGCTTTTTCTGTGGGAAAAAAAGAACATCTATTAGAATAGCTCTCGGTGAGCAGCTTCAGTAAGATGAGCTACTCTCTGCCGATCGCGCCAACAGTGTCGCCCGTGCGACACTTTTTGCTTGAATGAGCGTCGAGCATACCTAGTGCAAATGGAAGGGAAGAAGGGCAAAATTTGTGCGGGTAGTCCGTCTTGACTCAATTAGAAAGAAATCCGCTGAAGTAAATTTGCCGAATTTACAGCGGCGCGCTTTCGGCGCCCCGCTACCGACCTATCGCGATTCGCCAGGCCCGTACCGTCATGCATACATTTAGCTAACGGAAAAAACGTTTCAAGTTGTGCCGGTCGGAAGCATTCGGTATAGGTTTTCACCGCTCTTTTCAATTCTCTATTTCGCGCGCTATCTCGCTCTCTCTTTCTCCAGCCTCCCTAGAAGGCCTCGCCCCATTTCTGGTCTTCCCCTATTGCGTACGTATGTGTCTGCACGGAAGCATGCATGTATCTCCTTAAAATTATGATGATGACGAATGAGAGGTGCATTTCCTTGAACGCGTTTTCTTCCTATGAGCGTAATAACGACATATTAGCGTGTTGAAAGTTGCTCCATCGAGAAAACTCGTTCTCTCACAGGTGATTTTTTGTCAAATAATGTCCGGTAACCGCTTGCTCTATCTACTTCGATGTAGCCGAGCACATGCGGCTCGATAAATTTAACTCTAAAAAAAGCAGCTGCAGCGTGTTGCGCCGGACGACTTTCGCGGAAGATTAAAGACTTGCTTGGTTTTGCGAGAAGCAAAATGAATTGCATAACGACTGCGATACAGCCGACGATCCACATACTTGCGTAGGCTTTTTGAGCTCTTGATGGGAAATAAATCGCAAGAAATACCACTGGCTTGCTCACGATCCAGAAAACGTTTCCATTATGGAAGAAACTAAATTTTTAGCCTACCTACATGTTCTATGTGTTGTGCCCAGTGATTGACACGTTATGCCACCACAGAATGTAAAACTGCAAAAACAATATGCGTTTGTTCAACAATTTGTGTGAATACATACACTTTCTTTTTCTCCAATAGCCATTTGGTACAATCGGTTTACAATCCAGCCAGTTAGTCGGAACAGCCGCTTAAACAAGCAATGCATGGAGTGCTCTTAGCCGTCTAACGGCGCTAAGCCGTTGGATGATTAGTAGACATGAGCGCAGTTAGGCGAGCATCTAACAAATGTCGACAGGAGAGCATTGACTCGCCGACTGTTTCTTTCAAGCAGGCATTCCCGGCTCAGACTCCAAATCATAGTAAACCAAGGTCACACATTGAACAGACACGTCTGCTCCTACAGACACGTGGAAAAAATGCATTCAGGTATCTGCTTTCATTCAGGCACAGGCCTAGAAGCAAGCAACCGCATTGTATTGGAATTTAGGCGGAGAGCACACACACACACACACACACATATATATATATATATATATATATATATATATATGGCAAATTAAAGTAATGCAAGTCTCCCTCGAATACTGATTGTAGCGCAATTTCACAGTTTTCATAGTTAAAAAAATATTTACTCTATGAAACAAATCGGGGCTATTTGTTTGCCTATCTGTACACGAATAAACAACATTTGTCTATCATACAGAGGTTCCTGTTATCGTTGTTGCTACAGCTATTAGCATTGTTAGTATTTTCATTAATATGCGTTGTTGTAGTTGTTTGTGGTTGTTGTTGTTGTTGCTGTGGGCATCACTGGTATTGTTTCTCTTCTAGCTCTATTTACGCTGCTGTTGTAATTGTCCTAGTACAATTGGCAGCCAGCGTATTTACTACGTGACATCGAGTGCTCGATGTCACTCTTGTCTCCGCCCACCGTCGTTGTACCCTCTTTGTGTTACCGGTGGACATATTATCTACTGTTTAAATGATAAACCAAGGTCGTTTTTTAATTAAAAAGAAAACGTTTACTTTTAGGCTATTATACAGTTTCATATTGCCGGCACGGCGCACTCAAAACGGCCAAGCGACCCGTCATCGTCAACCCCGCTTTATACACTATAGTAGTTACTATTATTACAAACAATACCTTTAGCAGTACAGGCTAAATGCAAAATGTGTCTGTTTAGTGCCTCGTCATTATGAGGCTAGCAGCATGAAATTATTATCATGAACGCGAAGCAGAACTTGGCGCTCACTCAGGAAAGGGCGATTGTGTTCAGCTAGGCCTCGAAAACCGAAGCGATACATGCAATCCTTACAATGCTATAACATGCGGTATTTACCTGCTTATGCATTTTGTCGTCTATTTCTAAAAACTTTAGAGCGTTTACATACTCTACAACTAAAAAGTACACGTACGAATGCGCAAATGTATATATATATATATATATATATATATATGCATATATATGTGTGTGTGGCTTAAACGTTGATACTTCACAAATGTAATAACAATAATAATAATAAAATTACTAAAAACAATATATATAATATATATATATATATATATATATATACATATAGATAGTATATATATATATATATATATATGTTATATATATATATATATGTATATATATATATATATATATATATATATATATATTATATATATATATATATATATATGTATATATATTATATATATATATATATATATATATACATATATATATATATATATATATATAAATGTGCGAGCTGCTTGCTCAGATTGCCTCACATCGCATGCACGAAGCGTGTCGTGTAGCCGCCTGACACATAATTATGCTGTACAACCACCTACAGATTATGTGACAATTATTTGTCGAGTCTGAAGGCGGCTAGTAGATACACAGCGCACAGCTTGCGCGCCACCGAAAGCGCAGGAAACGGGGACCAAAGATGCATGCGTGGGCTCCCCCAATGCAATAATGACAAGAAATGATGTCATTACAAGCGATCGTCGCTATGCAGTAGACACCAGACATAGGCGAGACAAACGGGCAGAATGCGCTTGAATTAATCCGTAAGTTATTTCTAATTACTAGAAATGTATAAGTCTTTCTTGTAAGGGACTTCTGGCTCACTCAAGGCAAATGGCCTCGGTATCTTTACTTTATGCGTTGTGACGGGCACGAACCCTTGATCTATGATTTTGCAGGTAATTTCCATAACTGAATGAGCCCTATAAGATGGAAAAAATGGAATTCAATGAGGTCAATACACGAGGGTTTAGTTGCGTTTCAGGCCATCTTCTAGTCGCATTCGAGCGAAGGTATTAGAAGCAGATCTCAGATAGAGATGAATCTTATCTCGTATAACGGGCGGAGATAATGAGACAAGATACACGGCTACAGTCAACGACAGCCTAGATTAGTGCGGAAGGGGCACGCAGACGATTTGAGATGGCGCGTCGGCATATCGCTGTTCAATAGTTATGGTAATAGGATCAAGAGCAAGGTCTCATAACTGTCGTTTTATACAGTACATAGCCGTTGACTTGATGATGGCCCAGTCCTGTCTCGAGAGTATGCACCTTGAACACCTAGAGCAATGCCTTTAAGGAAGTTCAAAATTCCAAGTAGAATAAAGAAAAACAGGTGAAAAACTGAAATGTAATAGAATTAGATTATCTACGATTGTGACCAAATGCCCAGCAAGGTCAGCACGAGGTAACGAAAGTGGCATCTAGTTGTAACCGTCAAGAGAACCAAGACGTTGCCTAAGATATATATATATACTCCCGCCGACAATTCTGTTCTGCGTATGCGATATTTATTGTAATACTGGAGGCACATATTCAGTGCAACGATAAGGTGAGCAGTAATGGCCTTGCTAACTCTATAATTCGTTGAGTCCGGTGGCGTGGTGCATTCGCCTGCGCTTCGCGACTGGAAGACACACATAGGTGCGCGGGTTCGAATCCCACCGTTTCACATTTGTATTTATGGGAGTCCGTTTATGAAGCAATGCGAAAAGCAGTCCCGTGAACGTTAAATGTTGGCTCGAAAAACTAACTAGACAGCTTGCGATACCAAAGAACAGCAGTAATAATCAAGAACACAACCTTAGCGCTACACTTTCACCAATTGTATTACTAACAATACGAAGAGCAATAGTAGTAAAATTTCATATAAATCAATAAATAGTTAGCTTATTGTTACAAACATGTATTCACCTTTATAAGGCATATGTACAAAACACAATATACACAATAATATATGTAAATATACGTATAAAACATACCTGCAGGTGCAGGCGTTCTCATTTGGTCGAACATAAGATCATAATTTTAAGAGATCATCGCATGTCACTTTGGTTCAAAGATTTACACAGTTTACACAATTCGGACTAGCAGATGCACGGCGATGCAAGTTCATTTAAAGAGCGCACATAATTACACACTGACGCGTGGTATCTTGAACACGCTTCTCTACACCTGCGGCACACACAAGTTAGGGATGGGTCGTGGAACCCCGTCTGTTGGCACAGCTCATGGTGGAAACCGTGGATGGCAAAACGGGTCACGACGTGCCTGTTACTTCGGTTTGCATCCTTCCACGCCTGGTTCATCATGGCACCTGTGGTGAAGAAGTTCGGGTCGATATCTGAGGTCTTGCTCTCCCATCGCCGTACACATTCTTCGTATGCGGCAGTCTTCTCTAGTTTGAAACGACGCTGCAGCTCTTCCATGAACAGTGGGGTATCCGCCAGCCGATACACTAGTCTGTTGCGGGCGCTTCGATGGAGACCAAGGGCACGCTTAAGGAAGGTTGCTTTGAGTCGATTGAACGCGTCGAGGTTATCAATAGTTAGCTTATTGCCTCGCCCTTATGGGAGACAGCAGTCAAAAAACATCATTCTGTGCACACAACCCACCTCTATTTCCAACAATAGGATTAGCAATAATAGTACAGTTTCATATAAATAAAAAAAAATTGCTTACTGTCTCGTTGTTATGGGGCCAGCAGTGGAAACACGATTCTCGTGTTACACATCAACCACTTCATTACTAACAGCACGATTATCAATCTTAGTAAAGCTTCTTAAAAATCAATAAATGTGTAGCTTATTGCCTCGTCCTTATAAGACTAGAACTAAACAAACATTATATGTTTATGCATTTTGCACGAATGTACAAAGTTTATATATATATATATATATATATATATATATATATATATATATATATATATATATATATATATATATATATTTATATAATTGTAGAGTATATATAAATATATATATATATATATATATATTTATATATAATTGTAGAGTATATATATATGCTGCAAGCTATCCGCTGAGATTGCTTCATCTCGCGTGCTCGAAGCTCGTCGGCTACATATGATGAACAACCAGCCACAAATTAGCTCATGATTATTTGGCAAAGTCTGAAGACGGCCAGCATGGATATCTTCCAGCCGGCAAAACAGCGAACGTAGACTGGAACCAAAGATGCATGCGTAAGCCTCTCAATCATGACGAAATCGTGACGAAATGGCTCAAATCACAACCGATCGGCCCGCGAGGAAACATTGCGCTGCTACAATCGGTGTTTGGTGACTGTCGTAATTCCGCACAGGGTCAATTGCACTGGGGAAAGGGATGTGTATCAGGGTCACAGAAGACTAGAAGACGTTCCAGCAATTGCCAACAAAAGTGCAACAAGCAGAGATGGAAGAGGCATTTTCTGTTGGATTATTGGCCGCTGCTTGTAAGGAACACGACCGCTGGATTGCCAAGCCTCATTTTGCCGACATAAGAGTTTACTATTACGTAGTCTCACCGCCGAAGAGCGACATTCGGTCCTACTATATGCAGTTGTACGCAGACTAGCAACAGCCGCAGAGGCGGGACAATGATGGCAGCGGCATGAGGTCAGTAAGTCAGTAACGAAAGTCACAAGTACTGTGGAGGACGGCCTCAGGCGAACTACTGTGGCGAGCTATAGCGCGTCTGCGAACTGAAACTGAAAGATAACAAAGCGGGCCGCTTGGGCGTTACTGGGACTACAAAGTGTTTGGCCATTTGTTGTTGTTGTTGCTGTCGCCTGGAAAGTTACGAAGCTTTGTCAAGACATTCATTAGCAAGCTCAACATGCTTCGTCTAGCTGGCGTTGATTGCCGCATTACGCAGTTGGAATTTAAAGCAAGGTTTTATTGCGGAAACAGAAGATAAATCCGCAAAGTTAGGGAAAATTAAATAGGCGGCCTATATTTATAAATGTCCAGGCTGACGTAGGATGATTCATCCGCTGAGCGTCCTAGTCGCATTTCAAGTAAAAAGGTGCTTTTAATATCAGAAAAATCTTCACTATTGCCATGCAGTCCGGCATAGGCGATGCGGTCAGAATGCGCACGAATAAATCCGTTATATAGAAAAAATCTGAAAATAGAGTAAGGGATCACATGGTTACGCAAGGAAAATCATCTTGGCATTTCTCCATTATACACCATGACCACAACGAGCCCGCGGCCTATAAATCAAGGTCACCAACATGAATTTATGATCCCTTTAAAAATAGGCAGAAAAATCTAAATTCGGTTAGGTCGTGTTATTATTATTATTATTATTATTATTATTATTATTATTATTATTATTATTATTATTATTATTATTATTATTATTATTTTTATTGTTATTATTATTATTATTAATATTATTATTATTCGACTCGTCGAAGCGGGCCGAGGTTGAGTCGACTGAGAACCTCACACTACTATATCTTTGGCTGGGGTCATGCCCCGCTGCAATTCGAACTGATTGGGTTATTCCTTTAAAGTCGCGCCTTGCTCAATACGCAATGAACAAACAGATGCCGCTGTCGTGGCGCTCCGACAGCTCAAGGCATTCCGTCAATAGGCGGACTTCCGATCATGTCACGCAGCTAACAACTGTCACTTATTCATCAGCCGTCAATATTTCCTTCCTCACTAGGAAAAAAACAAAAAAAGTATTTTTTTTAAAGTTTTTCCGTAAGGCAATTGCCCGTGTACGGTTTTATTCATGTCATGGCTAATTTATATCCACTCCGGCATTTACCTTGTCTAAATTGGAAACCATGCAAACCAATTTAAGAGTGACCGGTCTGGGTCTCAAACCCAGTCCTCCCGAATGCAAGGCAAAGGCTTTGCCACTAAGCCATCTTGCTTATTTCTATCAATAAGCTTCATCCAGTGGCTCAACGTAATGCAACCGCTGGTGTCCGCGTGAACCGTGTATATATATATATATATATATAGTCTCGCATATTTACAAAAGAAGAATCCCTAGATGATGCTGCAATAGTCTAAGTGTGTGAAGGGAAAGTGTTCTATGAGTGTTTTAAAAATGTTATAATATAGAATAAAAGTGTTATAACATAACCTATATATGTGTTTTTCAAATATAAAAGCGCTATCGTTTTTACCCTCGCTTTGCTCTGCGGTGCTGCTCTACAGTTCTAGCATTGGTAGTAGCGGTCGCAATCACAGTCTTAGTAGTAGTAATTGTTGCTGCTGTTGTTGTTGTTGTTGTCGACGTCGACGTTCAACTTCAGCAGGAGTTTGGCCGTCTGGAGGGAATGGTGGTTCGTTGCGCCGTGAGCGGTAGCAAAAAGCTATTATTCGTTTTGTTCGAGAGTGGGTCTCGCGGCGTGCTCTCTGGTATCATCAACGCTACAACGTACCAGCCCAGAATGCCCACGTACCCACTCAGTCCGATTGGAGCAGCTTTCTTTCAGCGTCTTCAACGAGACGAGCTGGGTTGGTAGTAGCGGGGGGGGGGGGTGGCAGAGAGACAGACGAGCACTTTGCCTCTACAGAGGAGCGAACAGCACTTACGAGCACTGCTACTACTATTACTACTAATACTACTACTAAAACGGTCGTAGCACCTATTTCGTCGACATGCATCTGGTGAGGCGAAGCTGCACGAGGCTGCGCGATAATGCCAACAAAAGCAACCACCGAACCAACTACGGCTATTCGCCGGCTGCAACAGAGCCGTGCAACTCAATCGGCCCAAGGCAAACCGAAGTTAACTAACTGGATTGACCGCGATTGAATTAAGGACGGCCGAAGTGGTCGAGTCTGACTGGCTGGCTGGAAGGCTGGTTGACTCACTACTTCACTCACTCCGCACAGACTGACTAAGTTGAGCGCGCTCGAGCGATACGAGCTCGAGATATCATCGGCCGAGCAGTGGCGAGGTAATGATGTAATGAGGTAGCAGGGGTGAGGTAATGAAGTCATGAAGCGGTTGGCGGCACTGGTCCTCGTCGTGGTGGTGGTGGTGGAGGTGGTGGGGGTGGTCGACGATGACGACGACGGCGTGAAGGTAGATACTCGAACCGCATGAAGCGGCGCAAGGCTGCCATCGACTCCTTCTTGTGGTGCCCTAGGAGTGCACCGCAACGCAGCGGGACTCTAATTGTTCTAGCTCGGGAGTGACTCTGCATATTCACACCATTTCTTTGGTAATAAATTAGTAACTGAACTTTATCTTAATGGATAACCTTCATGTATCACATAGAGTTTTGGGACAAAGAAACACAGAGAGAGAGAGAGAGCAAGATATATGAAGACACGCAGAGACGTGGTTCAACATTTGATATCCTTGCTAGGCTGGAAACAAACTTCTAGGTGTGGTGGAATTAAGAAACCACACACATAGTCTGTCTAGATTTTTTAGTGCTTCCAATCAGCTCTCTTCTTCTTTCTCTCCTACCCCCCCCCCCCCCCCTATTGATAGTCGCTTCCCGGCGATCGTTTTTGTTAGCTTGGCTGCTCTGTGCGTGTTCTTTAGACCCCATACCTATTATGCTGAAATTTTCGGACTCTCGCCCGAATACCTGCGTGCACATGGCACACGTGCTACCTGGTCGCGATGCCCTCATCACTTCGTAAGTTTAATTTACGTAAGCATTATTTTTATTTCTAACAAGTTATACTTGCTTGTTCGGCTATATATATATATATATATATATATATATAATGGAAAATATTGTGATGATTTATTAATCATTTACAATACGTTTGCACACTCGGCAGTGCTCGCCTACATATATATATATATATATATATATATATATATATATATATATATATATAATGGTGTAATAATTTCTACTGCTACTACTGGCTGCTACGCTCATCAGTATGATTACGATCATAATTATGCTAGTTGCTAAAAAACAAGACAGTTCGTGTAACTTCGACGTCATTGCTCTCTGCCTGATCGGATCATTGTGATCACATTGCAACGGCGCTAGCATGGCAGGCCGCACTGCGTCGGACTGTGGCCGTCATTGCGGTGCACTGAAAGACGCAGCGTTTCCGCGTTGAATTTTAACCGATACCTTCTGCAGCAACAACTTACATCCTCTCTATCGTCAGCGACCTCTCCTATCTCCTATTGCCAAACGACTCGGGTTCCCAGCTCCTCCAAAAACTGCTTGTCATTTTTCCTATTGGGCCCAATGACTGACGAACGATGAACTTTTGGGCAGCTGGCCCGTGATGTGCCGGACACTGTTAACCACTTGTAGAGGGTTTTCTCTGCTTTCCTAAGCATGCTATCTTCACTTCGCTTTTTAGCATGTTTATTTTGCCTTTCGTAGAGTAAGGCGATAAGCTCTGACTTGGTAGTGAAGTGTAATCTTATTTGCTGCGCTGTCTCACTACGTTGTCTCCGTGCACGGTAGCATTGCTGACTCGTCTAGTGAAAATTCAACATTCCACCATCCGCGCCTTTTACCTGCCTTTAGCGGTTATACTTTTCGGGCTGAACCTCAGCCAAGCTTTATAGACCGCGAGACTGCTCTTTGTAATGCTTCATAGACGGGCCCCAGAAATACAAATGCGAACCCGCGCACCTATGTGTCTCGTCCGATCGCGAGGCGCAGACGGAACGCACCACCCCACCGGTCTCGACGCCTTTAACGGTTGCGTGCAACCTAAACATAATATCGTTGGGCGCTTGTTGTATCTCCCAACGTGTCGATATTAGAAAGTCGACTAGAAATAAATGTTGTTAACTTATTTTGTATTAGCACGATTGGCTGGCAGGGCCGGGGAGAGAACTTACTGAGGGATGTAGATGCATGCCCAGCCCTACAGGCACACGCCAAATTAGGGTTTCACACTCAATTACTTGGTTGCATGCATCAGTATAATTTACGATCCAGAAACTGAAATCGTGCAATGTGTTGGGAAAAGCCACTATTCTAATTTCATCTCCAACCGGGTGTTTAGGTTGCAAGCCTTAACTATCGAACTGCCTTTGGGTATCAGCCTTTGAAGCACGGGGTTAACCACTCAGAAGTGGCTTGGTTGGAGGCGGAAATTGGCAGTTAATCGTTTGAGGCGTTGATTATTGGAGTCTAAGGCGATGTTACTCACGGTTACCTGTTTCAGCAATAAAATCTCTTAAGTTCGACCTTCGCACTTCACTCTTAAAAAACATGCGGAAGACATTGCAGGGATCGTTCGATGTATACGGCTAGTTAGCTTCCTCGTTATTTTAGAGATAGTAACTCGCTTGTTTGCACTGAGGAGTGAACCGAGGGATAGTTATAAGCTCATCGAAGATCTGGGTGTATTTAAGTGGAGCTATTTCGGGAATTCCTCAATTTTTGACTCCTCTCTAATTCCACACACTTGTTGTACCTACCATTCAGTGGAGGATGAAGCTTTAGCTGAGGAGTCTTTAGTTCTTGCACCTTTGAGTGATTTTTTTAGTTCCTGCACATTTAAATCTGTGATTTGGTGTGCTGGGGGGCAACTGAGGGCTGCCTGCAGGAATTACCAGTAAGTCTGAGCCAATCATATCATACAAGTTGTGTAGTTCGTACTGAAATGTCGAATCCAATCAAATCGAGCGCAACAATCTAAATCAAAGTACAGTATTTGAGAAAATCAAATTGAAACAAAGTGGACGTTGTGAAGAAAAAAAGCTAGATTAAACCAATTTACCAATTCAAATCTCTGGTATTTTAGTAGCCGGCCGCTAAACCACTAGGCTACGGGTTAAAATATGCGAATCACATTTTTCACGGGTCGACTAGCCGTTGCAGTGGTTTTGTTTATTTAGAAAGCAAATTCAGAACCTTTTGCAGAACAAAAGTTCTCTGAATTGAATCTCATTCAGCAATTCAATTAAAGTTTACTACTCATTAAGGACTTTGGCTACGATTACTGCTGATCGAACTGCCGCATTCCGTAGAATGCTATGACAGTACAGTGGCCGACGTGCAATGCCCGACTGTGGATGTTAAAAAAACTGCGTTTCAAAGGCAGTTGAAAAAGTGTAGAAAGTATCCACGAAACTCTGGATGCTCCACTCAGTTCGTCGCAGTACCATTCATTTTAGGAACGCCCGATAAAACCGCAATCACACGGACCGACACGCGTTCATGTTTACAGAGCAGCGCAGCTGATTATGTCGCCTTTAAGCTCCAGATGTCTAAAGATAGGACAGAGCGTACAGCCACGTCCTATGCATGGCGTTCAAACACAGTATCTTCCTTAGCATCTAATCACTTCTCGAAAAGTCTCGTGCTACGTGGCGCCCAGAAATGGCTTAACTTCGAAGCGCATTTACGTCCACCTAGTTGACATCTCAGCTTAAAACAATTATTCGTTTGCGCAGTTTCGGATTTTCTCCCGCCAACATCTTGGCAGGATCCCAAATACAGACATAGGGACATATGAAAGCAAGCTCAGTCGTTTCACTGACCGTTCAGGACAAGCTGATATCCTTTTCCCCGAACGTTCAAATGGAGTTCAATATTTAGCACTTTTCTTACAATTTATGTATGGCGCTTAGTCAAATGTCTATGGTTACTTTCGCTACTGAATTGTTGGCCAAGTACGCAGTGTTGACTTTAACCTCAGTAGTTTTAAGCTTTATTTCCAGGGGCAGGAAATGCAGCTTATAAAAGCATAATATCAAAGCCGACACTTACCAGAAGTAAGGAACGTTTTTTTTATCGCAGGTGATTTCTACAATGCGTGTTACAATTGGTGTTCTAAGGGATCTAAAAGCTTCATTATCTTGGGACCGATTCACGCGACTTGTTATTATCGTGAGCCTTCCAAAATATTATTGTCGTACTCGCGGTACTAAAACCTAGGCCGCCTTCTTCCCAGAATTAGACCTTTATTATAGTTCCAACGTTACGTCGTCAACGTATCTTATATATTGCTGACTACAAGACTGCATTTTTTGCGTCACGAGAGGTCCGAGAGATCACGGACATTAGTCCTTATGTGTCATAAACAGTAGACACCAGACTTCCAACAACGACGGTAAACTGTATCGGTTTTGCTGCGTTCCACGATAGCAGAGATGCATTTCTTCATCTCTACTGTATTAATGGGGAAAGCCTTCAGATATTTTTTTGCTTTAAGTTTCAGTTAGTATATGGTTTATTTAGGAAACTTACTTATATAAAATGATTTTGTTCTCGATAGAATGACACAAATTAAATGACGTCCATAAAACAAGTTAAAACAACGGAAGTGCAGCAGCAAGGCCGCATAGAATTCTCGCAAACATGGCACAAATGCACGGTATTCCTCATTGCTCCACACCACAAGTAAATAGTAAAATAGCGTCAACAATGGTGCCGGGTAACAAACCGTAAGGGAGTTCAAGACGACCAGAGACGTCGCAACGACACATGACGTAGTATAGATTCAGCAAGCCATTTCTTTCGTTCACAAAAAGGCTCTTTTAGTTGAGGCATCGAATACCCAAATTGAGGCTAGGCGACACACAAGTGATTAAGTACTGTAATCTTTAAAACAAAAAGTACAACATATATGGACCCGCGTGTAGATAATCCACTATAAGTGAATGGTTCTACGCGAAATCTTAAACGCCAAGAGAAGGAGCCTTAATGTGCACAATTCATTCACCGAGAGGAAGTTATATAAGAAAAAATGACCTTAACTGATTCGCTCTGTTTTCCGGAAGATAGCTAGCTCGGAGCGCCTTGCTCGGAAATATTTTTCATATGCGGGTTACACAATCATTCGTCTCTCCCCATGTAAGAATACAATAACATTCAACAGAGCACTCGCAAGAGCAAGTAACCTGAGTGGCTGAGTGAACATGGAATATATAGAAACTCCGGTTACTTTTATCAGGAACATCTATAGGAACTCAGGTCACTTTCTTGCGCTGTAGCGCATGAACGAATAGCGATATAACGGCGTAGCATTTTGGCGCAATACGATTGATATTGGGGCTGCTATTTCATGTTTTCATGCAGTACAAGACCAAGACTCTTAATATCATGAGAGAGAATGAGAACTTACAAGCATTACCAAATAAGTTAAACTCTTTAGAATATTTTCTTTAACCATTTATTGGACTTTATTATATAGCAATTACTAGAGAAGCCTCATGTCTTAGGCAGACTCTCAAACATCATCTCAGTAACTCAGAAATGTTCTTTCTTATTGATTGTATGCAATTTCTTGCACGCATGTTGTGATCTCTGTAGGAAATTTGAAAGCATTCAAGCTTTTAGGGCTTGTGTTTGAGCTTTCACGTTCAATACATTAAAAAAAAGCCGTTACGCTCACCAATAGCACACATTCAGCGAATGCCTGCATACATGCATAAAATAACGCACAAATGCACGCATAAAGTACGCGCATTCAGAGAATGCGCATTTGGGGGATCATATCGATGGTGGTAAGATTCGTGATGTGATTGCTGTACGCCGCTTTTCCCCGTCTTCGATGTTGTACTTCCATGGGACTCCATGTTAACGGAAAAAGGAGGCGGCGGCCGACAACGTACCCTGACGTCGTATAATGTTCTTTGCCTGCCGCGCATAAGAAGTTTCGTGTATTTGTGGAACACGCTGGTGCTGTCTGCGTTGGTAAACAATAATCTACACACATAAACACGTGTTTGTAAACAACAATCTCTACCTAAATACGTTGAAACGTTTTTAGGCGAGTACCCGCTACGTGGCTTACGACGCTTGCGCACCGGTGGAATCTCTTAGTTAGGCTATTCCCCAAAAAACTGTTTCAGGCTGGCCCTGAGCCAACATTTAAGTCCACGGGGCTGTTTTCGCATTGCTTCGTAAGGTGGACTCTTACGAAGTCCGTAAAGAATACAAATATATACAGTAAATACAGTAAATACATAAAGATGTGCAACGGAGGGGCTTGAACCCTTGCAGCTATGCGTCTCCCACCGTTGCAAAGCGCACGCAAATGCACCACGCCACCGGGCTCGACAGGTTAGGTTACTCCAAGGTGTCTCTAGGCTGCGGGCTAACTCTCGCCTATGCGGGTGTGCCAGTAAGTACGTGATGCACATGCCTGATGGAGATTCAAAGAGGTATGGGCAGCACTGCAGATCTGATGCCTTTCAAGGCTCTTTCCATAAAACATTGGCTCTCGAAATAAATATTGGAGGGTACTTGCGACGTACGTTGTTTCCCATGCTCTACGTCTCTACGCACCCTCCTTAGAGGGAAATAAAAGACTCTGAGTGGGCTCATCCTTATTGTTGATCGTCTACACCTCCCACGATATTACTGGCGAAAAGACGTACGTGTTGGACTTGACCACTCGGTTTTATGTCGTAATGAATAAACAAGGGACCGCGATACTCACGGTGGCCCGCAACAAACGCCTGAAAATCTATTTTTCTAAGTAAAACATCCAATCATGAGCCAGGGCGTTGCAACAGATTGGAGGGAGTCATCCGCCAACTCTCATCGAAGAATTCCCTGCTACCTGAAGGGAACCTGCAAAAGCTGTCTACGGATTCCAGGCCTTACCCGATTCTCATACTGAGTAACCTGAGGTTTGCGTCCGTGTGTGCGGCTGCCTCCGCAGAGGACCGAGGCCAAATAAGCAGGCTTCCTCGGCTTCAGCGCTCAACAAGGAGAGAGAATGGAACGCCCAATTAGACAGTACGAACCCTACGGACCTCGAGGAGGCAGCCGTCTGTCATGCCAAGCGAGCGCCGGGTGCCCGAAAGTTCAACTAGACGTAGCGGCATCATTCAGCGAGCAAAGGCCAAACCCTGGAAGGCCTTAATAGATTCGGTGGAGACGGACGTGTGGGGCCTTCCCTATTGGGTCATTGCGGGCAAGTTTCGCTTATCACCACTGCCTCTTCCGGCAAGAGAAATTTGCCGGACAGTCCTCAGACTCCCTCGTCAACAACTAGCGCTCATACCAGCATATCCGTTAATATCGAACAAATCCCGAAAGTAGCAACGGAGGAAATAATAAGAGCAGCGAAACAGTTAGCACCGAGAAGAGCCCCGGGCCCGGAGGGGTTTCCATCGGACGTGGTGCGACTGCTGGCACAATCCTACCCCAGGCCTCTTGACAAGCTAGTGTCAAGCTTGTTCCGAGAGGGCCGCTTGCCCATCCAGAAAAATTGTGCCCATTTAGTACTAATACCAAAGCCAAACGCATCACCTAGTTTGTCATCAACGCATTGCCCCATATGCTTACTCGGCGCGGTTAGCAAACTAGTCGAAAACGTGATCGTCAGGCTTTGCGCCGCTCCCAACGAGGTTTGAATACGGCTTAGCCGGGTATGCCCAACGGTCTCCACGGACGTATTGCTTGTTCTCACATGCCTGCTTTCATGGGACATAATGGCGGAAGAGAGAGGTAGACAGAAATTAAACGGGGAGATACTGTGGACTGAGGCTCGAGAAGCCACACTCGCAGCACTCTCGAAGGTAGGCCCCAGCCCATCGTCGTGCTTTGAAAAAACTTGAGCCTGGTAGTACGTTGTTCCTGTGTACTCGCACCGGTACCAACTCGCGGGTTTCCAAAGTACTGTCCTCTGCCACCACTTCGGTTTGCCTTGTTCCGCTCTAACCCACTCGGCTTGACACCTGTTTAGAGTCACCTTTCTAAGTTATTATCCCGGTGCAAAGAGATGTTTTCCTCTATTCGCTTTGGTTGCCGTGTTTAATTTAGACAAATTCTACCACAATATTCGTGACCAGCGACATCTACGCATTGGTCAGCTTTTTCCTATTCCTCCTGTACTGTTCTCAGTGCAGCTTGTCCACACAAACGTATACATATATATATATATATATATACTGCGGAGAGGTTCTCTGCGCCGCACATCGGACGCAAGGCTCAGGTTACTCAGTATGAGCATCGGGTAAGGCCTGGGATATATATATATATATATATATATATATATAGATAACTATGTAAAGGCGCTCCCGTGTTAACATCGCGTCAGTCCAGAGCTCTCTCGACTGGTTTACGTTGTCTGTCACTTTCTACGAGCGCGGGCGTGAGCTGACCTGCTTCTCGTTCGCCTACTGGGCGTGCGTGTAGGCGCAGCTGTAGGCGTCGCAGTCCGACTACAGCCTTTTCATTTTGCCTGGCGACTTTGAGCACTCTCGAGTTGGCCACGATCGAGCCGAGCCGGGCCGGTCCATCCCGTTACAACTGACCTGTCCAATGTCGTCGCCAACGTTAACACCTTTTCCGCCACGGCCGCCGCCGCCACAGCCACCGTCATGGTAGTGCAATATGAATAGTTACAAGCGTAGTAGCGATAGCAACAAGCGTAGTAGCTGTAGTAGTAGTAGTAGTAGAAGTAGTAAAACGAGTTTAACAAAGTTTTACGACCGAAAACAAAAAACAAACGAAAGTGAAATAGAAAAATATGGAAAAGCTTCTAGAAACAGTAGCTGTGGCTGAGAGATGTAGTCGCCATCGTCAACGTAGTAGTCGTGATTGACGAAGAAATGCCACAGAGAGTAATCGTAATGTCCCGCGTTTTTCACAACCCCCCCTTGCCCAACCCCTCCACCTCCCCTTCACTCTACTCTTCCCTCTTCCTTTCATCCAGTCCCTCCGCTTCCGCCGGTCAAGCCGATGGCCGTTGGTTAGAGACGCGTCGAGCGCCGGCCCACGTCAATCACGCCGACGACGACGACGATTCCTACAACTACCTACCTATCTGACTGACGGACTGAGTGACCGACCAGAATGGAACAACGGAAAGACGCACAGAGTGCCACACTAGTAACTACTACTGGGAGCGAGAGACGGCAATCTTGGTGTCTGCTCCTATCGTCTCTCCTGTCCTCCGTTTCCGTCTCCTGTTCATCATCCAGACATTCTCGGCCGGCTTACTTTGTCTCTACTGGGCAGGTTACGCGTGCTGACCCTTCTGCTACAGCAAGCGCGGCCTACTATAGTACTATATACTACTACTATAGTACTGCTTCTACTACTACTACTACTATTACTATTGGCACTATAGTGCGACAATATGACACAAGTAACCTCGAGGAAGGACTAGCGCTATGCTGACATTAGACAGATAAGAATTTGAACAAGTAAACAAAAAACCACGACTACTACTACTACTGCCACCACACGGCATTTACACCAACCAAACGGCACCCGCGGCAGGACGCTACTGCCTGCGCGGCGTCAGGACAACTCCGCACTCCGCAGGACAGCTCGGATACGATGACGTAATAGCAATAGGACCACCACTCTCATCATTGCACGAGCTGCTACTGCCGCTGCCACTCATTCTGTTATGATAGCCGCCAGTGGCCCCCTAGCCAAGCCGGTGTCGCTACGGCACATTATAAGTGTGCAAGAGTGTTAGTTAAGGTTGTATGTATATAAAGTGTTGGCATGCGTTGAATGCGAATTCAGTACTTGCCGCTACGTATGCACCGTGTGTACCGGTGTCTGCCGGTAGAAAAACACTTTAACAGTGATTATCACTAACGGGTTAATGCGTACGCAATTAGTGCTATCTATAATAAGTAATTGTTGTTGACATGTTTATGTATATGGATTGTCCGCTTTGAACGGAAATTCCCGCTTCATTGTGGCCGAGATAACTAGGTGACAGTGCGCCCATCCACATACTCACACCGCCCCCGCAGACACACACACACTTATGCATATATATAAATATATATATATATATATATATATATATATATACAAGTACGCAGATGCATGGCATGTCATTGCTCTTGTTCGATGGTTGTTGGTCATCAATAACACTGACACAGCTGCTGGTCATGATGACGTTGGTGTTGGTGTTGTTGATGGCAATGAGTCCCTGATACTGCTGCCGCTGCAGAAGCCGTGTGCGACGCAATGCCCGCGTAACCGATGAAAGCTGCTAACGATCAGGAGAGTCTGTGGCCGAAACAGTATGTGGCTATGACGAACCAGCAACAGCAGCAGGCGCTCAGCGGACACCAAGGCGGCGCGCATCTCGGCAGAGCGAACGCGAGGGCGACCTTGACGGGAATAACCGCTCCACCGCACTCTACGTAGTTGACCGTGGTTGTGGCGAATTCCGTCGTCCGTTTGGAGCTTTTATCCACTTCCTCGCCACTAGTGACTGCTTGCCTATTGCTTGCCTGTTTGTCATCCCGGCTGACTGACTGACCCATATGCGGCCCTAATTCGGCCAGCCATCGTCTACTGCTGCAAATGCTACAATTATAGGCATAAGCATGCTGCTACAACGACGATATGCTTTGGCTGCAGAGAAGTGAGTGGAAAAGCTCGGCACGGCTCTACGCAGACTCACCACTGCAAGAAACCCCTCTGCCGAAAAATGTGGGCCTCCAACGGAATAAACCCCCGGGGAACGTCTTCCCGTCGTCGTCGTCGTCCGACCTCTCCCACCTAAGGACAAAGGTCTAATCGCGCAGTACGTCAAAAAGGCTACTTTGACAATTGTACTGTCGTACTGAGATGCTCTTACAACTATTGTCATGATTATTTTCTCAACAGAAGAGGTGCTTGGTACTTACGTATTGTTGCTAAGAGAAGCTTACGGAGAAAGCTCTTCGTACTATGGCAGTGTAGGACTCGAACCGCGACGATTGTTCGTTGTTCCGCGGCAAGACCCCAAACCCCTTACAGATGGGGAGAGATCTCGATGAGACTAAACACGCCATTCCCCGAATGTCCACCCTTTATCAAGTCAGATCTTAATTTCGAATACTTCTATACGCTAATGCAGCAGACCAATGTGGACGAAACCGTCTTCCTGTTCAATGTTTTTTTTGGTTGCCTATAAAGCTCCCCACCCCATATGGCTGCCACTACAATTTCGATTTCAAGAACTATCAAAATTATTTCTATTACCATGACTATTCAAAACACGTTGTGCTCTCTGTTCCCATCCCTCCAATACTGCAGAATTGGGCGCTTGTTGTTTTTTATTCTGCACATGCTACATGGGGCATGTTCTGTTTACGCTTTCGACTTACTAAACGGTGGACGATCTGTAGTCTTAATCTGTGGCCAGCCGTCGTCCGCTAGAATTAGCGCTACTACAATTAGTCTAACTACAGATCCTACTAGGTCAACAGCTCGTAACTCGCATTCCGCCCTCTCCTTTTTCTCATAAGCTCAATTTTGTGTTGGTGCCCTCTGCACAGGCTGCAAGGACCACCACGGCGCGCCTATACAAGGGCGCTGATACCTTGAATAAAGATCAGTGCTCTACAACGGGATCGCACAACGGAGCGAACTATATAGCCAAGTACGTAACACATGGCAGTCGTTTTTTTCAAGATCAACCACTCCCTTGTTGTCCTAGTGGCCGAAATGTAAAAACTTGCTCTAATATTTTGCACCGTAGACACAACAGATCGCAGCCGTTTGTTCTTAAGAAAACTGTACACGTTTGGTTTGCGTGTATGTTCATGACGAGCTTAACAGACAACAACAATGACAAGAGTAACGTAATCCCGGTGTGACAACATGGCCTGTCTACTGGGATTACGTCACTTCAATGATGCTATTGTTATCGCTAGTCCTAGTTTGTGGCGCTATTTTTTCTGTCGGGAGTGTACAAAAGCAGTGACAGCATCCACACAACGTGTATATACATGTATATATATATATATATATATATATATATATACATGTATATATATATATATATATATATATATATTAGGAATGGACGCGAGTTTTTCTATTTTCTGCCTAAAATATTGACTCGGCGAGTGGACACGGTGAGTTTTTATGCCTTCATTTGTTCCTCATTGTCCGTTGGTGATGGCATCGATGATGTCGACGGTCATCGACGACTGGTCTTGCTTACACGTACGCATGCGGGATGCACATGTTGTTTTGTCCAGGGAGAGTCGAATGAAGTCTAATGGCGAAGGCGGGGTGTTGCGGAGCTGCGTTGCAGCGGTGCGCCGGCGAATGAATGCGTAAGTGAATTTAATGTCGGCCAGATCTGAACGTGCGACGAGGTGACAACCGGGAAAGGAGGGAGCCGACGGTGATCGCCTTCCACCATAGCATTTGTAGCAACAATAACGACGAGGACGACGACGACAACAACAACACTATCACCACCAGCGACAGCAGCAACAACAACAAGCAATAACAGAAGCAGCAGCAGCAACAGCAACAACACTACCATCAGTGACAGCAGAAACGGCAACAGCAGCCACAACCACCACCACCACAACAACAACAATAACGACAACAAGAACAAGAACAACAACGGTGAAGTAACAACGCTCTCGTCTACCTCAAAGAGGAAGGGGTAGTAGAGAAAGTCGCCGGCTGCAGGCGACTTCGGCCGACGCTCGGTGACGCTCGACTACACGACTACACGAACGTGACAGTGCGTACGACGTCACGCCGACGCCGACAACGAAGACAACAGCTGAAACAGAAACGGCGGTGGAAAGGATAAGTCCATCCAAGCCTCACTCACGATTATCTTATCGTTTCTGTCGCCGGCGTTGTCGTTGTTGTTGTTGTCGTTGTCGTTATCGCTGTCTGCAGCGGCTGATTAGATCATTAAGGCGGGGCAAGTCGGGTTGAGTTGTCGATAAACGAGAGACCAGACCGTTTAAAGCCTTTCACTTACAGCCACGCGACGGCTATACGACGGCGGTGCACACCCTGCATGAGAGCAGTCGCGTCATGCGAGAGCAGCATTCGTCTCGTGTCTTGCACGAGTGAAAGACTTTGTGCGCGACCGCTTGATCGCGACCACACATTATTATTGGACCCACGTCTACCTACCGCTGAGCACGAGCCGCGAGTGCACACGGATCGTAGTGGGTGCCCTCGCACAATTGATTCCCTCGGATCTACGGCACGATCGGCAAGCACGTTGGCGGCCTCGACGACGTTCCGACATTCGACGTGCTGTGACATTCGCGGTGTGCTCCTGTGTCTTTTGGTGTCCGTTTCGGTGTATATCGGGGTGCACATACATCAACAACGGCTCTCAGCTGCCGTGAAACGGTACAGTGACTGTCAGTACTGATCCAGGCCACGTTGACTGCTGGGAGTCAACGACGAAAACCCGAAACCAACCAAGGGAAGAGAGTCAGCAGTGACAACGGTAGGAAACGCACTCGCGACAGTCTTCGCCTCTTCGTTTCCGATCGGAGGCCGGAGGTGGCGGACGTGGCTTTGTGACCGACCTCTTTTACCGCGTGCAATCGGCGTGCAGTGTACATTAAATCTCTGCCCAGTGTACATTGCGTGCAGTGTGCATTAAATCTCTGCCCAGTGTACATTGCGTGCAGTGTACGTTGGACCTTTGTGCCCCAGCGTGCAGTGACTAGTTGCCCTTGTTGGGCGACACATCAACAACAAACGAAGCCGGTCAGGCAGGCCCAAGTCAACTTTCTTCGTCATCATGCACGGGCCCGTGCTACCCATACAGCAAATGGGAGGTAGGTTGACGCTATCTGAATGTCTGGCTCTATCAACTACAGTATCGGTTGATTTCGTGATAAATTTAACTTTTCGGGCTGACCCTCAGCCAAGATTTAACGTTCACAGGACTGCTTTTTACGGGATTGCTTCAAAGACGAACCCCCATAAATACAAATGTGCAACGGTGGGGCTGCTCGAACCCGCGCACCTGCTATGTGTCTCCTCCGTCGCGAGGCGCAGACGAATGCACCCACCACGCCACCGGGCTCGACTGAGTCCGTGATGAGAGATTCGGAAGAGGAACAGCGAGAATAGTCCAAATTCGAGATGTGAGGGAATTAAAGAGTTCAAGCGAAGCGAAGTGAGAGGGGAGTCTCACCGCTCGATTGACAGCGGCCAGACGGAACACGCAGTAGTTTGACTAGAAGACCATCTCCGAGACGAGACGCTGGTCTGCTTCTGGACGCTGAACTAGCCAAAAAGATACAGCCGTGGGCTGACTTATGAATGAACAGACAAACGTCACGCAGGCCATTAGCATTGCTGTCGCCTCTCACCGTCAGCGTCATTACGCTAGGGCTAGAGATGCTTCTATATATATGGATTTGTATATATATATATATATATATATATTAATAGGACCGTGGAAGAGGGCCGTGCCATTCTGTCACATTATGCATATATATATATATATATATATATATATATATATATATATATATTTATATATATATATATATATATATATATATATATATCGCGCAAATATTTTACCTAACGTCTATAAATACAATTGTTTAAGATTTATATAGATATACATAAATATGATTATACCAATATATAAATACCCAGGGTGAGGCGGTGTATCATTTCGGTGGTGGCAGAACTTTTTTAAAAATATTGTTTTCCAACTGAATTAGCAGTGAAAGTCTCTTGCTTAGGAGTAAAAGTAAAATTACAAATTTGTATTATATCGATGTGACTGATCGGATATAATTTCACAAACTGTGCGATTGCAAATGGTCGATTGAGAAGCCGATCATATCGGCGTGTTCAGGGGAAAATTTTCTAGGCAAAACAAAATTGTTGTATTTAGAGGAGATTGCAAAGATCGAGATTCAGGAATTTCTAATGTTTGAGCTTTTACGTTCACTATATACACATTTTGCTATTACGCTCATAAGAGAACACATTACGGAGAATGCGCATTTCATAGGTTATGTTTTAAAAGAATCATTTTAGTACACAGTCGATGGTGGTACAAAAGGTGATGGATGGATGTATAAGTTGATTATTCGCTTGACATCTATACTAAAATGCTGACGTGACGCTTTAATATCAGGGGCGCTTAGAGCGGCAGTATAAGCGGAGAGCATGCTGAGATATGAGTTTTCCCAACAGTCCTTGTGGCAGGTAGGGTTTTCCCAACATTCCTCACGGCAGCTTGGTCGTTAACCTTTAGCGGTACGGTTTATCATCTACTCTCACTGAGAAAGACATCGGCCAAATAAAATGCGATCAATAACAAGGATCAAACTGGCGACATTCCAGTAGAATGCACCATTACTAGCGCACTAGCCTTCTGGACTACGCCGCCTTGTTTGATTATTGTAAATTGTTTTTCCCACACTCCCGACGGCAGGTTTTTGTGTTAGCAGAGGAGACACTTTGGCAGACCGCCCGATACGAGACTGTAAACCAGCTGCTAACGTCCCTCCTCTATTAGCACGGAACTTTATGGGCAGTCCGATATTGGAGGTCGAGGAAAAGCGGTTTACTCAAAGCATATCACAATTCGTGCCGCGATAGATTTAGTACTAAAATGATCCCTATGAAACAAAACGCTGCCTACATTCCGGCGTTCAACGAAGCAGAACACGCCGGTATGCTCTGTTCCTCAATCGACCATTTCGTTACCTTGCAATTACACACATTGTGAAGTTTTATTCGGCCAGTCACAAGTTCTACGTCTACCTAAAAGAAGTGTATCGCACACGGTCGCATACGTGTTTTAGACGTGTTACCTACCTATAACCATTTATCTTAGTAAATCCTTGTCTGAAGAAGTTTCACATTCTGAAATCGAATCAGTACTGCACCGATTTGTGTAGCTCCACCAGAGAATCAGAGACATATTTCTTCGCTGAAAAGATTTTGAGGGATTGAGACAAACTGTAACAAGCAATTCTAGAAGGTTTCGGTGTACGGTCGGAATACGGTGGATTTTTAAACAAGGGCACGCGTTATCCTGGTGGGAAAGACAATTCCTTCTATTTCAATGAGTTGCTGGTGCGTCATTTGTTTCCGACGTCGTTGGCAGCACAACTACTTATTTATTGTTCAGCTTTACTCATATGTTTAACCTCTACGACGTCTTACATCTCTCACCAAAAAACGCCTTAAACTCATTAAAATATCAAACCGATCAGACCTAGTTAACACTCAAAGACTAGTTATTGAGAAAATTTAAGTTAATCAAAACAGACGCTGTCAGGGCGTTCAACAAGTTTAAAATTTGTCCTAATCCCTGCATGTTGCTGGCTGTTGTGTGCCGCTATTCTTACTTCGTTAAGATTAATGGCTTCAAATCGATTTATATGAGCCACTATAATCGATTTTAAGGGATAACTCTTTTTTGAGTGTATGTCTCTATATCCCACTTATGAGGTTTGTGGTTTGTGCCCTGTGGTCACAGCACTAAATCTACAATCTAGATAAACAAATGACTAAAGGATCCAGATTAAAGTATATATATACATATATAACAAAAATCTAGCTGCAGTATAAATTAGCAGGTTTAGCTGCAGTGCTCTAAATAAAAAAAAATTACGTTTACTTAAAACGAGGTTAGTGTAAAAACTAGCTACAATATACATTATCAGGTTTATCTGCAATGCTATAGATTTCAAAAAGATTAAAACGAAATTTTAATTGATAATAACTAATTTTTAGAAATGTATTTGAAATCATAAATCTTAAAAATGAAAGTAATGGCACACAAACATGCAGGGCTATAGAATAATTTTAAACTTGTTGAGCGCCTTGACAGCGTTTGTGCGATTAACTTTAATTTGCTCCGCATCTAGTCCTAGAATGTTAACTAGGTTTGAAAATAGTGTCTGAAAAATGGAGTCGATCTTTTGATGAGCTTAATCTGTTTTCTGCAACTCAAACATCATACAAATACAATTTTTACAGTGTTAACTAAGTGCTTCTCAGTCTTCGCACAAAACATTAACCTGTAAGCATGTCAAATCCTATAAGCATCGAGTTTTTACAGACACAGCCGAAGCATTTGCACGCAACTTATATATATATATATATATATATATATATATATATATGTGTGTGTGTGTAGTTCCAAGTGTATATATATATAATCATATTCAGAAGTCCACATATAATTAACTCAAACGGCTAAATCTGCTGCTATAACTGTAATGTCCGCACAGTACAATTGACGAGTATGTAGACTAAGCTGTGCTGGATGCAAGCCCATCACGCACAACTTATGTGATAAATCATGTGTGCTGCATTGCCTATACAAGCAGTTAAATACACACATATCGAGGTATGAGTTTATGATTAATATATATATATATATATATATAAGAGTGATCGTAGTCGACCACTGACGGTCTGGCCACTTGGCGAACGTTACGCACACTGCGTGCTTGTAAAGACAAATTTCTGACCAGAGGTTTCTGGTCGGCCGTTGCCATCAAAGCGGATAGCTGCCAACTCGGTGGCCGGCCTCAGTGCTGCACGTGTATTGAGCGCAAAACTCTGCCTTGGTTAAAGCTATCCCGTTACCACGACGTCACTGAGCCATCTAGATCAAATGCCTTGAGAATGTTCAGCCCGATCCATTAATCGCGGAGTCCGCGTAGATTGGTCGAGTTTACGCTCCTCCCTCAGCTCAGTTTCATTTTTCCACCCGCTGGGGGAGCGGAGTGGTAGTTGATAGTGACATGACATTTACTCAACACTGCATTGGTTAATGCGTGTCACGTGCCTTATGACAGAATGCGTGTCTGGGGTATCTGGCTGCACTGCGATGACGGCCGAGCAAGAACAGTCATTTGAAACGCACTTATTCAACGCCTCCACCAGTGCACTTCAACGATATATATATATATATATATATATATATATATATATATATATGTATATACTATATATATATATATATATATATATATATATATATATATATATATATATGTATATACATGTATATATCGAGGGCCGATCGAAAAGTTATGATAGTAAAAGAGTACAGTAAAATACAAAATACTTATTTGACCTTTCTAAGTGTTTTTGTCTCCTTCAAAGTAACTCCCGCCCGCTACAATGCACTTTTGCCACTTTTTTCCCGATATTCAAAATATTTTAAACGTGTCGTTCAGAATCAAGCTGAGTTGCTTCGAATTCTTCTTGATCTATTTTATAGTCTCGAATTGTTGTCGCCTCAGTTTTTTTTAGACGGAAAAAGTCGCAGCCAGAACTAGCGAATTAAAAGTTTGCGGTTGTATTCACTATTGGCCGTAGAACCACGTGGCAATAGAACCGCGCGGCCACGTGAAATTCATGAAAGATGATTCCCTTGTAGTCGAAAAAAAACAGTGAAAAGTACATTGGTGTTAGATCGGCTCTGTCTGCATTTCCTCAATAAATCGACTATCCTTGAAAACACCACTGGGAGGATTGAGCTTTGGTCTGGATGTCGTAATTCGTCTTCTGTAGCAATCTAGGGTCTTCTGCTCTCGCCTCAAAGTTCAACTTCGGTTGCTGGAAATGCAACATTTTTAGACGAACTTTGTTTACAGTCTTGTGACGCATAAATATCGATCAAGACTGCTACAACTGATTCATAAGAGACCTCAAATTCCTCAGCTATCTCTCTAATAATAATTCGGCTTTTGTTGAGTGCGAAAGCAAAAACTTCTTCAATGGGTTCTCCTGCCATTATCATCTTCGGGCTTCCGAAACGGGGAGCATCTCCGTTCTGCTCTCTGTTCACGTTTGTTGCGAAATCCACGGTACCACGTACACAGTGTTTCGGGATACTGCTTGATCATCATAGGCAGTTCGTCACGTTCCCATTGTTATTTTAAAATATCTGATTCAGTTTTTAACAACGAAATGTATGCAGATTTGTTGCTCCTTTTCGGCTTCTTAAAAATCGCTGAACTTCGTTTTGTTCACTCGTTTGAGCCAAACTCCAACAATAAACGCCGCCACTGATAGGCGCAAAGTTTGGCCTGTGTGCAGCTGATTTTTTTCGGAGCTGACTCTCAGCCAACAATTAACGTCCACGGAATTGCTTTTGCATTGCTTCATAAGACGGACTCCGTAAATATTAATGTGCAACGGCGGAGATCGAACAGGTGCACCTGTGTTCTCCTCAAATTGCAATGCCAATGCGAATGCATCACGCCACCGGGCCTTTCTAAGCAAAACAAACCGTAATATTTAGGTGATATCATTTTTAAAGTTCGAAGTAGTGGAACTTGTCGATCCGCCCCGTTTACATATATATATATATATATATATATATATATATATATATCGGTCTGTTTAAATAAAACACGAATAAAATGATGATTAGCCCGGCCAACAACACGAACGCTTGGCGAAAAAACGTTTTACTTTAATGGATATTCGCATTGTCCTTTGTGAAAGATACTCGTACATCACAAAATATCCCACTGAACATTTTGCGACGTTATATACATATAAATATATCCAAACGTACGTTTTTCATGTATACGATATTACGCAATCGTTACTCCTGCTCGTGAACAATGTATGTATGTATGTGTATCTATATATATATATACATATATATATATATATACATATATATATATATATATATATATATATATATATATATATATATATATATACATATACATTTTTCCGATACTGTTTTTACTCATGTGATCGCGATCAACTTTCAAGGTCTCGATGCAATGCAGCCCAGCCGGCATTGCATCGAGCACTTGAAAGCGCCAGCCGGCCATGTACTCGTATATGTTTAGAATTTTTCAGCAATTTGAGCCGGAAGACCAATTGCCCGTCGTGCACTTTGACAATCTTTTACTTACTTTTACGCAACGATTTGCCTCTCTCTGTGTTTCTATCCAACCTTGCGTTCTCTCGTTACTAATACTATTTTTCTCTCTAAATATATATGTATATATATATATATATATATATATATAGGTATATATATATATATATATATATATGTATATATATATATATATGTATATATATATATATATATATATATGTGATATATAATATATATATATATGTATATATATATATATATTATATATATATATATCTATATATATATATATATATATATATATACTATATCTATGTATATATATATATATATATATGTCCATCGCTGGCTCGTTTTTTTCACGCGTGCGCATTTCCGAGCAACAGCGTCACGCTCCGTCGGCTGTTACGTAGATTCATGACTGCCGCCCCTGCTGCTGTTGTTGTTGTTGTCGTCGTCGTCGTTAGGATTGTCGTCGATTGCGGAATGGAAACATTTTTGATTTTGCCGAGTCTACGCGACGCGTACCTTCTTGCCTTCTACGTGCCGTAGTTGTTTTTTTTCCCGTCCGAATCTTTATCTCTGCTTTCTCGCTGTAGACGATGATGAAGCTTGTTCTGCTTCCTGTTCGATCCAAGGTACATCTACAAAGCACGTCCACACCGCTGCCGCGCGGGTCAGTGATTGAGATGCAAAGGCGTTTTCATGTCCGAACCGCCAAAACGGATCGAAAAAACGTCGACAACACGGACGATTAGCTAAAGTTCACGTAAATTGAACGACAATGTTTTATTTCGACCTGGCGTTTGTAAGGTTCTCGTTAATTGATTGATTTATTCGCTTGATAAGTGTGTGTACACATATCGTTAATACTGCAGACATGACTGGCGCGTATTACTACCATAACGTTACCACTGTCGTCGGATTGACCTTTATTCCGCCCGTTGCTTGTTGACCTAGTCTTCATCAATGTCACCATAATTAAATGGTGGTACTGGTAGTCGTTTAGGTTCTGTCCAAATATTCCTATTTTCCTTTTTCCTGAGCCTGCTTTGTCTACTTTGTTCTTTTTCTCCTGACCCAAATCGTCTTTTTCTTAGTTATTTTTGTCTATCTTCGTGTTCTTCTGCTCCTCCTGTTTGTTTTTCTGTCTTTTAAATTCGCTGTAATCTTGCCTTGTAATGTCAGCCTCATCATTCTCAATTCCCATCATTCTCATCAATGGAATTATATGTTTTTCTCTAATTAGCAAACATGACACAAATCGCAGCTGATAGCTTTTGGCCCGCACATTTGTTTTGTTGTTGTTGTATTACTGCTCTTGCTGTGGTTATGGATGTGGCTTTTGCTGTTTTTGTTGTTGTTATTGCTGTTGCTGCTGCGCCTGTTTCTGTTCTCGGTACAATAATCGCTGGTGTTGTTTCTCTAAATGAAACTTCGATCATTATCATTTGTTTCAAGCTATGACGTCGCCTTTCAAAAATCTTTACAAAATAGCCATGATTGCCTCCATCTTCCTCCGAGAAACAGCAAAGGAGCGTGCTCGGTGGCCACGGTCGAAGTGGTGAGAAGCCACAAGTACACACCGTAGCCATAATGAGTCCGGTCTGGGTGCTAGCCGGACGTAAGCGAGATCCCCATGATGAGAGATACATTTATTATCTAGTCGCCGCTATCGGACACGCTTCGTGGCCGCGCTCGAGCCTTATCATCGTAAAGCAAAGGCAAATAGTTCTGAAATGTGCCCTACTAACGTTCTCTGGCCGGGCGAGGCTGGCATTGCTTGTTTTCAGCAGAATGCCTAAGGTAGAACAAACGGGCGTTCCCTCTGTTGCCTCCTGATCTAGGCGCACACAGCTGCAGTAATTGGTCTCAGGGATTGCTACGGCATAGCGGCTGATTAGCAGTTCGTCGTGGAGGCAGAGGCGGATTTGGTGTCGTAACGCGCAAGTTAGGCAACTGCCAACAAGTGACTAGAATCGAGACGGGAAAAAAAACACGCGTGAAACGTCCCGAACGTGCGACTATACGCTGTTTGCGTGAGTGTGTGGAAACGACTAGATTATAGTAGAGTCCTATCCCGGGCCAGCTGTTAGTTGTTGTTGTTGTTGCTGTTGTAGTCGTGGTTGTTGTTGCTGTTGTAGTCGTGGTTGTTGTTGCTGTTGTAGTCGTTGTTGTTGTTGTTGTCGTTGTTGTTGTTGTTGTTGTCGTCGTCCACGTCTCCCTGCGCCGAGCCTAATTAGCAGTTAAACGCAAATTGGCCATAAGCGATGTCCCACGTGACGTCTAATAGAGTCGTCCCGATACCGTGAGTCTAGCATCAACTAGCGCGTTGCAGCGGCGTCAGCTGGCGCACTAGGCAAATTCCGTTGTTGAAAAAAGAAAAACGTGACAACAACAACACCATGGATAACGGACTTCGGACACACGGAATTCAGCTATCTGAGCTCTCTTATCTAAGCAGCCACAGCGGGTGTACCGTCTACAAAGAGAGACGTCACGTCCGGGGTCACGTCCGGGGAGGGTGAAATGTCATGTGCATCGGAAGATGTTATATACATACGGAAATGTCGTATACATATGGAGATGCCATATACAAATGAAAATGCCGTATAAATATGGAGATGCCATATAAATAAGGGGATGTCATATACATAAAAAAAATTTCATATAAATAGGAAGAGGTATAAACATAAAAAGGTGCATATACGTAAGATGATGCCATATACGTAAGATGATGCCATATTCATAGGGATATGCCATATACACACACAGATTCCATATACATAGGTAGATGCCATATACATAGGACGATGTCAAATACATTGGGAGATGCCGTATACATAAGGAGATGCCATATACATACATAGGGAGATGTCATATAAAAAAAAGATGCCATATACGTAGTGAGACGCTATATACATAAGGAGATGGCATATACATAGGAAAGTGCCACGTGCGTAGAAAGATGTCATATATACACAGAAGGATGCCACATATATAGGGAGATTCGACACCCTCGCTTAGAGTAGGTCTCTTTGCGATCTTCAGGATATGTCGACCCCTCTCAGTGCGAACTACAAACGTTCATTATTCACACGCCAATCAAACCAGCCTTAGTCCTGCCCAGCAGCAGTAACTGCACGGTAACTATTGCAACGGCGTTAGGAACAGCAGTAACAACAACAACTAGTATCGTAGAAATTTATCGGGGCGCGCGGCCACACAGATCGCGAGGGTTTCACGTATTCACTTTCAATCGGATTAGTGCGTTACGTTGTTTAAAGATAAATGAGGCTGTCGTTAGCACCATTCTTGTCCTGGTGGTATTGCTGATGGTGATGATAAAAATGCTCATAACTACGGTGCTGCGTGTTATAATTGTATTTATTTAATGTTGCGTGTGATGTATGGAACATTTGAGTACATCGTCCGTAATCCCTACTCAATGCACCGTCCAAGAAAATGACACTAAACGCGTGAGCAGGACAAGTAGGTTCTGTGTGCTAACTACGTTTGCATATCAACTAGCGCACTTGTAACCTTAAACACTAACGCTATTTGTACTCAAATTAAGCAAATTTACAATCTAGATCATATTTGTTAGTAACCTGTAGTAGTTAGTTGTCTGATGGGCAGTTGCAGTCAGCGCCAGTCTATCGTCGAAGAAGGGTCTCTGTTGTCATATTTTACCTAAAATCCATCCAAATTTTCACGAAAACATTTTACCGGTCTTGTACAAACCTCTGCCAGTGGATTGCAACTGCTGCGACACAAACCACCTGACATAATTTGCTGTCCGCTACCAAACTATGTTAGATCGTATGGAATCAGCGCAGCTGCTAACAACAAGTTCGGACTCCCGGAACGCGAAATGTCTATTTGCGTTAGCCAGTTTGCCAAAGAAGGAGCTGTAGCGACCTGACGGCGACGTCAATGTCCCGTGCGAGAATGACACGTGGAAAGTTCCCAACACGGGACCCGTCACGTTGGCTATCCTTACAATGATGATATCTAACTTAAAATGGGCTACAAATAAAATAAGCAAATATATATATATATATATATATATATATATATATATATAGAGAGAGAGAGAGAGATATCTATATATATATATATATATATATATATATATCTATAGAGAGAGAGAGAGAGAGAGAGAGTGAGTGAGAGAGACGAAAGTTATAGTACGCCACCCCCCACTAGGCCTTGTCGGCGTGACTCTGGTAGAAGCCATATATAAAGCTAAACACCTTTCACTCAATGCCTATGGCTAGAGCTCGGCGACGCGGCAACGTTTCGAGCGACCTAGTTTCGCCTAGCACGTTGCAAAAGTCAGCCCGTGTGAGGTTATGAGTGTCTCTATTAGACTCACTTCCGGTTAGATACGCTTCGTTTGGCCTTGCCAACGCCAACCAGTGCTGGCCCACTCCTGTATACCAACTACTCTCATTGTATATGCTTGGCTGGTTAAAGCATAGTTCGAGCTCATTGTGCTCCTAGAGGCTAGTTGGTGTGATGAGCAAATCAGACGACGGGTCACCAAGCGTTTACAGCATTTAATATACAGCTGTCCGATAATATGGATATATAAAATTATGAATTATATTTTTTTTATATTTCATTTATATACAAATATATATATATATATATATATATATATATATATATATATATATATTAGGCGAACACTATGTATGCAAGTGTGCAAACGTATTGTAAATGATTATTAGATCATCACTATATATATATATATATATATATATATGAGATGGCTCTTTACACCCCCACATCCACACTGAATACATTGTACCGAGACAGACGTCTCCGTCCGCTATTTGTGTATGGGTGGCTAGATTGCTTGTTGTCATTTTTGTTGCTTCTGTGTCAAACAATCGTTGCGCAATTCGAGAAACTGATACGGCTCTCTAATTGAGAAAAGTGGCCGCCGTTGAAAGGGACAGACGGGAAGCGTGCGCAGGAGGAGGAGGAGGAGTAGGAAACACTTTAAATACTAGCGAGAGGGAAGAAGGAAGGATGGAAGGGAGGGATAATGAGAGAGCGAGAGAGAGATCATGCGAGAGAGAGAGGGAGACATAGAGAGAGAGGGGGGAGATATATATATATATATATATATATATATATATAGAGAGAGAGAGAGAGAGCGAGTATGTGCGATAGAGAGCGTACGTGTTTAAGACAGTTTGTTTTGAGAACAAATAGAAAATATGGTTGAGATAAGAACTGAGCGGTTTCTTGCTCATTACGGGACAGTAGGGCTGACGAGCGTCATGTCGGCAATGTTTCGGCAAGTTCATCGTTTGACGCTCCGGCCCTGGCACGGTCAGTCAGTCACGGCCATCCGGCCAGCCAGACGTTCGCCGCCGGGTTTATGACACCGTCGGCGCGTAAACGTAGCGGGCAGGAAGCACGTTTGCAGCATGCCGAAGCGGCCAGCAAATAATAATAATGACGACAACGGCGGCGGCGGCAGCAATGACATCACGCACGTGCTTGTGTAGGCCATTTATTGTGGCCGCAGTTCCAGGCCTTCGATGGGTCGTCATCGTTCACGTGATTGACCCAAACAACAAGGCTATAAACCAATTTTGCTACACATGCAGCTACTCTTGTTTTTTTCCTCTCCTCTTTTTCTCCCTCTCTCACCCCTTCACTCCCCTCTCTCCCCCTCTTCCCCTTTCGCTCTGAACGAACATATGACCACCGGAAAGCCCAATGCCCGGCCCCGGGCATTGAGCTGGTCTACCGTCTACCGACGTCATTTGCCCGGCTGCGGTTTTCGATTTTCGATCAGTGGTTATGATGAGCTATGCTCAGGTATTCCTCCTCGGATCAATACAACAGACAATGGGCAACGCCTCTTTTTTCTTCCATGGTTCCTTCGTTCTTGTCCTTTTTCCTTTCTCTGAAAATACCACACAGACGGGGGAAGTCGTCGCGTTTGCCCGGCGCAGCTGTATTTGTGATACTGGTGTTGATAATAGTAATATTACTGACGTTTATGATGGTGAGGGTGACGTGGAAGTTGATTGTGTGTTCGTAGTAGCGCTATTATTTTGGCGTGTTGTTGTAATTGTTGTTTAGGGGAATGTTTCTTGATGTTCAAGACCATGCTATTTTTGTTGTTGTTGTTGTGTAGGTCGGGAGGTCGGCTGATTTCCGTTGAGCAATTAACACACGATCTTCCCAGTCACATATGGGCGACTCGCCGTGAGTGACAGGGAGCAACACCCAAAGCATATTGGCACTTTCAAAGCATATAGCATATTCCAAAAATACTAAATACAAAAACTGCAAAACTACGATGCAGTGATGTGAACGACAGTGGCCCTACGCAGAACTGAGACAATCGCATGCGTGCCCGCGCATCAGTGTGTGGATGGACGTCGAGAAAGCGTGCCCCTCCAGAGCCTTTCTCTCGGCCCTGGCTATAAGCTAAGTGTCTTTTTGTTTTCATGGCCTTCTTGGTGAGATTGTGCAGGACGTGCAACTATCGACGTCCAGGACGAGTCACGTCGCACGCGTCGCGTTGTGTCGGATTTGCAGACTTTGGCTAATGCAGATCCATGCTACGTCGTTTGAGGAAGCCTCGCATTTAGCGGCCGGTGCTGGCGGAGTTCCTGGATTCTGCCGATCTATTGCAGCTATTGCAAATCACCCGAAATTCAAATTTAATGATTTCTCTTCCATAGCAAGAGCTACTGCAAGGTTATTCACATCCTGTAAAATACTACCACTACTACTACTACTACTTTATATTTACAATATTAAGTATAAGAAAGAGAAAATAGATATTTGCGTCGAAGGTACAGTGTTAGAAGCGACTTGTCGAGACCAGGTTGCGAGCCCTACGGGCTCGGAATCTTACTGTCCGCATCAGACTTTGCTTCGAAAAAATGCCGCGAAACATTTCTCTAGGGCACCCGGCCACTGTAGACATATGCGGTTGTCGTGAGGCAACGCTGCGCGCGTTGTACATAATTTACTCGATAAATGGTTTTCACTGAACGCACATATACCGCAAGGTAATATCGCTAAACAAATTTGGCCAACCCAAGTACATTGCAAAGTATGCGGTGCCTAGTGGAGCGACGACATGGCTAGATTTGCGCAATAGCTGCGCCGATAGGCCCATCAGCATACGAAATCAGGGTAGTTCCCAAGATTGATGCAACCGACTCATTTACTCTAAAGGAGTGGCCCTATGCAGCAGAACTATATCGCTACAGGACTGCCTCGCAATATCCTTTAAGCTAATTGCAAGAGTCTTGCAAAAAACCTCCACAGCATCGGCACCTTTCGATTTCCTTCACCTTCCAAAGACATCTTACATGTTAAATGCACGAACGTTTGTCTAACGTAGGCCAACAGCTTGCCCCCTCCCAGTTTGCGGAATGATTCCAAAACATTAAAGAACGAAGTAACGGCGCCACAGGCGTTCCAAAAGCTTCGTCGACCCGTGTGTACGGTAAATGAATTCCTCAGGACTGTAAAAAATCCGTTTGATATGAAGTTTTGGGATTCGTCAGCAAAGGCAATCTTTGCCCTGGTTAGAGCAAAAGCAGCAACGACCTTAAAAAGGAGCAAATCTCCCACTCTCGTTTTGTACAACGACACATCCATTCTCACGCCTATCTAGAATACTCGCGCAATGCGACGTACGCATTAATAGACACACGTCTTGTGTTGGGAACGTTCAACGCTGCAGCTCAGATCCATATGATGAGAGGGACACTCTCTTTCCATCGGGCAACCTAAGATCGTTTAAAACGAGTATTGTCGAATGGCCCGATCCACTGAATTGCAAGCCGTTTTCGTACCATACCCGGGTCGAAGTTAGAAATAACCGCCAGGCCGCAGGCTTCGAGGCCGGCCCTTCACAGACGCACACTAAAACAGGATCAATGAACTGTGTCAACGTTCATGCACGTATGGCGACTGCTGTTTGCCCTGGTTTTCGGGGCTAAATCGGTTCGAAACCATTTTCCCGCAAAACAATGCTGAAATCGAGCTCAGCAGACACCCGAGGGCAGAGAAGCCTCTTTACTTCAAAAACAAATAGTCCGCGCAACAACATAGCAATTTTATCGTGAACGAACGGTGGTCACTCTGCCCGCACAGATGAGTCTTTTTCAAAGTTCCTTTTTGGCAGCCTTGTCGTCGTTGTTGTTGTTGGTGCTGGCGCTCAATGACGGCCGGCAACGCAGTGCTATAACAAGCTTTTTGTTGTATCATAAGCGACAGAGATAAACAACAACAACAACAACAGCGGCAACAACAACAACGAGCCCTATCTCTAGAGATCAAAAGTATGCCAAGCTGAGGAAACACGGTCAGAAAAAGGATCGAAGGCGACGGCAAATCTTTAACAAATACGATCCGCTCCAGAGAGCGGGGTTCCGAAACCAGAGCAGGGACCGAACCAGGGCAGTTCGTTCCAACGTGATTGGGCTCGGCTGTGCTGCAACCCGTAAAGTCAAGTGAAACTTTAATTGTCATTGCTTCTGCCGACTTTCGCATGGAGATTGATGGATTAAACACGCATATCTTTAACACTAGTGCGAAGGAAGCACGGCCGGCATTTTTTTCTTTGTGGACAGCCGAAAATGCGTGCGGCGACGCACGTGAATCTCGCGAAACGCTACTCGTCCATTCACTTCCTTGTGTAGTTAATAATTCTAGTAGGCTTGGTTATACTTATATGTTTTTGTTTCCGAAACAAGCGTTTCAAGCGAATATATATGTTGGTTACGCGGATAGTCCGCGTGGCTCTCCAAAAGTCCAGCGTGAAAAACACTTAACGTAGATTTTCAAGGTCGATGTGACTACGCGTTTGTCTTACAATGCTCGGATACTCGAAAGTGCAGAAAACAAGAACTGCGCACATGTGTTTGATCTAAACGCAGTGTCTGCTGAGAGTTACTTAAGTGGGGCGAGCGCATAAACCTAGGTCAACAACGAAAGAATGATGCATTATGCTCCCTGTTCTCTCATATTCACCACAGTCGTTCTTATTGTCCAGTACGAAGTGCGGTACAATAAGTCTTTACGAAAGCCGCCGAAGAGCTTTGTTTTGAAATATGCATCGCCATATACCGTGCTTACTATGCAGGAAAGCAGATACAAGGAAAGAAATGTTATTTATTTACACCGAGTAGCTTGAACTTGCAGAGCCTGAAAAAAACATATTTGCATATCGGGTATCAAACACATCTTCACTACGCATACATGCTTCCAAAGGATATACATGTTATATGCACTCGTGTATATACAGGGTGTTTCTGAATTAAGTGCACTCATTTAAAGGGGTTGCAGAACTCGGTTGAACAACATTTTGGGCGGCGGAAATATCTTGTTTTGGAGGGTGAGGTGAGGGAAGTGACACCATTGTCATCGGCTGTACTGATTTGTTATTGGGACATTAGCAAGAAAGAATTTGTTAAACCAAATACTAACTTTTTTTTCTTAAAATAATGTGTTTTAAAAATCTTTAAAAAAACAAATGCAGTTTATTTGTATGTTTAGAGATCACTTCACAGAAGACGTCATTGCGGGTGAACGAGTCGATTGATGGAGTTCTACTTCGTCTGAAGTATACTCATGCTGACGACGAGATGGCAAATAGTCATACTGAGAATAGTTCTCAAAAATAGACTCCTGGGATATCCACTTTTCTAAATTCTACGTTCAATAACTTTAAAACTCAGTAATACGATCTATAGAACGACCACAATGATATACCGGTGGTTAGCGCTATGATAACCGTAAGCCGTCCCTCATCTGTAAGTACGGGATCCTGTGGAAATCCGATATCAGGGGTAAGGGAAAACGGTTATCATACCTTTAAACGTCATCATTATAATAACAAAATCAATCCTGTAAATCCTGTACATTCTTATGATTCTTCTATAGACGTTGACCGTAATACTGAGCCCTCAAGTTATTAAAGGTGAAATAGAATTTGCGTTGTTGTTTTGTTCTAGTTTTGTTCAATGTTGCTTCGCCAGACAACGGCGGAGCAACAGTGAACAAAACTCTTTCACCCAGAATGGCACCTTTTGTGAAATGATGTACGACTACCCACGTCAGCACAACGGATGATAGTAATTTCACTCTCAATCCTAAACAAGACATTTCCTCCCCCGTCCATTTCATTGGAAAAAATAGTTTAACAAGTTCTACAACGCATAAGTTGAATGTACCTAATTTAGGAACATCCTGTATATATACGCTATATACTTTAGGTATGTACGTAGAAACGTGAATAGCCATCGCCTAATACTTAGGGAGTGGTTACACATGTTCCGCTAAAATCAGTTGTTTCGTCCAATTCTTTTTTAAACAATATTAATTATAACATACATTTTGCGAAGGGATGGAATCTCATTGCCCATCTTGTCCGCCGTATTCGTTGGACCTTGCATCTGCAGAATTTATTTTATATGAAACGTTCTAGGTGAGAACAAGAACGTTTCTTGGGAATCAATGATATATATATATATATATATTCTAGAAATCATAAGCCTAATCATAGTAGTCAGTGGCCAATAAACAAACACGCTCGTTCAACTAGTAGATATTTTTAGATAGCACAGCTCGAGTCTTAGTAAAAGTCCTAATGAAGTGTTTCCAAAGAGCGCCGCCAATGTATCGTTTTCGGTCCGAGAACTCCGAAGGTGGCCGGTGTCACGTGTCGGCAGTAGGTTACACCTGTTCGACCTTATCTGCCAAAAATAGCTTAGGTCAAGCAGCTGCATTCAAGCATTGGCAGCATTATAGTGTGTCGGATGCCAATGCGTAATATCTCTTGCTTGCACCTATCCACAATATCCGTAGTCACTTGCCGACCGTCAAACGACCGGTCTCGATTCGGTTCTGACCGGCCGACAGAGCTTTCGAAGGAAAGCAAATATGGGCCTTGCTTAGAACAAGCCAAGTCCGGGCGCAAGAAATGCACGGGGGCATGTTCTAGGGGCTATTGATGATTGTCATCTACCGCGATGTCGCCGGTTGGATCTCCGGTGTTCATTGCATTTTTTTCAGCGATGCTCATTGAAAATAGATGATAACCCATATACTACCGAGAATCAGCGGCCCACCACAGTTGAGAAGGAAATCCTAGAGACCTCTACATGTCGGGGCTCTGTGCATTGAAAATATGCCTCACGGCAATTTCAAGTCCGCAGGGGACGAAAGAGAGCCTAGAAATAAAAACAAGTGACTGAAAGTATGTTTTAATTTTTCTAGACCAAGCGCACGGCAAATGCGGTGTCCTGTTCTTCATTCATTTTTCGCCACTATCATCGTCATCAACACTAGATGTTCCAACGCCGATTTGCAGTTCATTCCATCACAACCAGAAGATATCGCTGTGTAGTTGATTTCGACATGCCACTTTAAACAACTCTTTCTCTTAGTAAGGATGCATTTTTGTAAACAAAAAAGGGCTTGTACGGGCAGCGCGTTCCCGGCAGTGTCCGTAACGTCCTAAGCATGCTGCTATAAGCTACACCTTACATGCCAAATAAAATACAAACGACATATATATATATATATATATATATAAATATATAAATATATATATATATATATTGACGATCACAGGTTTAGTGGTAGAATGATTAAGGCCGGCCGCTACGTTGATGTCTGTCGGGACCGTTAGTGGTCTTTAACAGATAGGTTTTTTTTGTTTATAAGGGACTAACTGGAAAATGCGGTTTGCACACACGGACACCACTGCAGGAAAGCTAAGCTGCAAATGTGGGCCGGTAGTGTGGGGCTCCAACCCACTAAAAACCAGTCATGTCCCCATCCCCACACTCAACTGGGAACTGTGCAAGCAATACTTCAAACAATTGAGGGAGGGGGGTGAATAGTAGCGTCTATATCTTAGTTGCCCTGGAGTGCCTCTCGAGGCCTTGTCAAGTAAAAACAATTCTTCTCTTCTATGGCGTGCATAATACGTTCGATTGTACGAGCTATAAGATTCCAGTCATCACGTAAGTTCATAAGAAAGTGTGTCAGCTTCTTAAGACTGCCGTCACTTGCTGTGGTTAAGTCCTTGCGTAATGGAGCCCACGCCGGGCACAGCAATATTGTGTGTTCCGGGGTGTCTTCCTTTGTTCCGTCACAGTGCTTGCAGAGTGGCGTATCTGCTTTTCCTATTTGAAACAGGTAACTCTCGAAGTTGCCATGCCCTGTGAGCACTTGAGTTACGTGGTGTTTCAACTCGCCGCCGGGCCGGTCAATCCACGCCTTAGTGACCGGAATCAGAGCCTTTACACGGGCCCCAGCTGCCCCGTCCTGTATGGCGTTTAACAGATAGGTGGTTAGACTATAGGCTACTTCGTGTATTTAGGAGTGAAATTGATTGTAAATGATGGCATTTTTATGTCCATCTGTTCGGTCCTGATATGGATCAAATTCAAGACACGCAATCGCACAGACGCACCCTCTACGCACCCCCCAACGAACATGACGTGGGGGTGATAGAGCGAGTACAAATCGTGCAGTTTACAACGACGCCTGCCTGCTGCCGCCGCCACCGCCGTCTTGGGCGCGATACACCCCCAACGCGATAGTCTGCTATAGATGAGTGACTGAGTGAGCAAATAGGCGACGTGAGGTGCGTGTTAAAACGGTCCGAAATGTATACCGCCTTTGAACTGCGCAGACTGAACGCCTTGGACGCCGGTTGTTTCCGAGGTTGCTCTCACAGATTATTTGGTTTCCTTGGCTAACATTATATATATCGGAAATCTTACGAAAAATCTTAAAAAAAAAAATAAAAACAAAAAAAATATACAGGGTCATTCAGAGAGTATTGTATTTCTTTCGAGGTTTGATAGAGCTCGGCAAGGAAAGTCATGAAAAGTCGATATTTAACGTTAACGCTTTTTCAAGAAAAATCGTAAAATTTTACCATTGCGACTAAAAATGTACGTCTAAAAGACCACTCTCTCGCAATAGCAAATTTAATGCCCATCATTCTCGCACCAAGGTGATGGTGCTGCGTTACTTAGTTGTCAAGTAACTAAGCGTTTTCGACAGGCATAGTTGTTATGTTTTACGTGCAAGTTTTCACGTTCAGAACCGTAAAAAATTGCCAAGACGTTTCCGCCCCCCTCCTTCCACTAGGCAAAATTATTCTCTTGCCGAGTTCTATCAAACCTCGAAATAAGTACAATACTCCCTGAATGACCCTGTATATATATAGAGAGAGAGAGAGAGAGACAGAGAGAATGCTAGATAGAGAGAGAGAAAGATAGATAGAGAGAGAGGCGATGTAGGGAGATCAAATACGTGAGCTAGTAACAAATTACGGTCTTAAAGTGTCTGATAGGTGCTGAAATCATAACTATACTAACTACATTTGTTACCACATTGCGTTGTCATAGAGTTCTACAAAAATACGGTCACTCTAACTATGCATCCCGCGTTGGCATCGCCTTAAGCCAAACTAAGTGCTCCCACGGCTCCGGTTGCGACTCAGTTAGTTTTAGCTTCATAACTCGAGGTAACATATTCGTGGCACGCATTGCAGAATGATACGCTGGTCACATACTTGTAGTCAATGCGTCTAAAACAAAAGTAATAGTATTCTCTTTAAGACGAAGGATGATGAGCACTTCAAATTATTGGGCGGCACTACAGATACGCACACGTCATTCAAGCACCACATAGAACCTGTACTAAATATGATCGGTTCCCTTGACAAAGTTTGACTTTGTCATTGACAAAAAAAATTGGCCACCGGTATTGGCAATGACCCACTTGTGGAACTTGTGGCCTCTGTTACGGCAGGTTTTCATCAATATTGAGAACTAACACCTCATCTTTGCTATCATATTGTATGCATATACACATGACGTGTATGATGTCCTATTCGTCAATATGCCTATAACTGATTGTATGCCTCTAGCACCATACACGTCATTGTGTTTGATGGTTTAAATTAAAAAAAACTGTAAGAAGGGTTATTTGAACAACCGGTTTTTAGACTCGTCGTTCATTTGTGAGCTGTTAGTTAAAAACCACGATCCGCTGAAGCTATATCAATAAAAGCAGACCGGCTCCTCTACCAATGAAGCTCATTCGGACATTGAAGGACATTAGCTTCTTGCCCGAGCTCGCAATATATATATATATATATATATATATATATATATGTATATCACTCTGTGAGATATGCCGTTCAGTATCACCCATTATCAGCTTAACGCAGTTCCAATAAAAACAACAAAGCTCACTTTTCACAGCACAATATATATATATATACACACATATATATATATATATATATATATATATATATATATATATATTTCACATCAGAATGAATAGACAGTCGCAGTCAGTGTGGCCAAATCGGAAAGGGTACGCATTCAAAATGGGAGAACGCAGCTCAGCGAATGGCGAAAGTTGTTTTGTTTTGTCACGACTGACTGATATTGTGAACTGAAATCGCGGTGATCGCGTGAAACCTTCTCTCGACGTATGATTCAGCGCAGAGCTTTATGTCGAAGCTTTTAAGGACGAAATGTTCAACGTCGAAGGCGGCCTCGACGTCGCCCGATGTGTCGTCGCGACCGACCGCGTCGACGGGGTCCTCTTCGAGATCAACGACTACGGCAAAAGAGCTCTCTTCGAGATCGGCTGATACCTCGACGCCGCCGACGCGCAAGTCGTCTAGGAGATCGACTGCCAAATCAAGAGATCTGTCCTCGAAGCTGACCACCTCGCTGGCGTTGTCTTCACGGTCGACAGGGTTGTCAAACGAGTCAACACAGCTGTCGTTGGGGCCGAAAGCGTCGCCGACGCAAACTTCGAGCGAATACAGCTCAGAAACTGCATCGTCTATCGGTTGGTTGGTTATCAATCTCTTTCAACGGGCGTTACGTACTCCTCTACGGAACGTTCCTCCCTTTAACTTTTGTTGTTGTTGTTTTGTTGTTGTTACTGTTGTTGTTTTGGCGTTGCGATTAAGAACGTCGGTGGCGCTATTGTTGTTGTTGTTCATGTTGTTGACATTGCTGTTGTTTTTACTGGTGCTGCAGCTCCTGTTGTTGTCGTCGTCGTTAATTTAGTCGTAATACTGTCTATTACTATATTTGGTATTGGACTTTATTACATCACCTTTATTATTATTATTATTATTATTATTATTGATGACGCAAAAACTCGCCCTCGCGCTGGTCACCCGTGTTAGCACTAATTTATAACCTAGGTCTTTGAGTGGGATACTTGTGCTCTTGCTGATCGGGCCCATCGTTTCCATGGCAACGGGTACGAAGTGATATCTCCTCCCCAAATCAGGGTAATTGCGTTTTTGCGATATCGGCATGTTCAGCAACCCACCCTGACCTGGTGGCGCTGTGCATCAAGTATGACAGAGCCACTGTACATGATACCGTGGCATCCCGCACCAGGCATCTGCCCTTGGACCATGGCGGAATGGTGACGCCGTCTGGTCTTTTATCGTCTTCGAGACCCAACCTGGGCTCCAGGGTGCTTGGTATGCTAGCTCTGCGAAGAGCCTTCTTTAGGATCGCGTTGATTTACGCGTGTTTGGGAGTCCTACCAGGGCTTCTAGTGCAGCTCAAATGGTGCAGTCCGTCTTTGTTTACTGTTTTTCCACACGCCTACACTCGTATGGCTCACATATGGGAGCGTCTATCCTCAGGGCGCCCACCATGCGAAGGAGGTGTTGTCCAGCATGGTGCCCGGCTGTCGTGAAGGAAGTGCTCTTAGGAAACCACTGCTGAAAGTGTCACGGGCGGCTATAAATACAAAACGACAACTTGGTGAGGTGCCACCGTTTTTACGATTGCCGTCCTACTGATGGCAATCGCTACTTTGGCAGCCAGCCTACGTAAAGTGAGGCCGCACGCTATCGGTCTAATGGAACCGTTATTTTTCTTCAGGGCTGTCAGATCTGCCCTATAGAAGATTGGGTGGCAAAAACATGGCAGCCTGCCACCTAGGAAGGTTAGTCAAGAAGCGCAGTTTCGCTAGCAGCCTTTCGGAATAGAGTATTGTGCTGTCTAGCTTAGCTCTCAGATGTCGAGGACGTAATCTATCCAGTCTAGGGCCAGATGCCAGTGAGAAGGAGCGCACCGCATTAACTACGAGCTGTGCCGGAACGACGAAAGGTTTTTTCGAGGGAGGTTTGCTCAAAGTTTATCAAGCGGTCTCTGACGTGAGCCGGAGGAGAGATATGCTTGCTTCTACGTTCCCGGTGATGGAGATACCACACTACTCCTACCCGAAAATTAGACATACAGTCACCTCGCGATTCCGCGTTACACATACGTTTGGTTTAAGGGGTTCACTGTTTATTGTTTATTATTATTATTATTATTATTATTATTATTATTATTATTATTATTATTATTATTATTATTATTATTATTATTATTATTATTATTATTACTGCTACTACAACTATTATTATTTTTGTCTCTTGATTTGGAGATACTGTCTTTGCGACTCTAAGAAATTGGAGCCCTCTTGGAGTCTCCTGCTGACTGTGTTCGAATTGTAAGCGTCATCGCAGATTATCGGCCTTCACCTAGCTACGGCCGAATCTAGAAGACTACAGCTTGCCATGGTTGTCGCAGCCTAGCGGCTACGCCTTCACGACGCGAACCTGGCTTAAGGCCCACTTATTGTTTTTTATTTAGTTGTAAAATGTATATTTTTTCATGTTAGCCAGAACATTTTGAATACGTAATGGCGAGTAGATTTGGTAATAAAGTTCTTGAGATCCTGGACAATGTGGCACGGTCGAATTCTCCGGAAGTCGGGGGTCCAACTACGTTGGCTTCAAAACTCTTCATCTGGATGCCCACAAGAGTGACAATATCAGTCAGATCAAGGAACAGTTCGCGGCACTCGATGCCCCTATACCGTCGCCCTGGCCGCACTTCTACTAACAAACTACTGTAGCGGCAACCGCCGAGCGCCGCCTAACAGTCTTCTCTGACGTAACCGATGCCGTGAGGGTGTTTTATTAAGACACCAAGCTAGTGTTACCCGACGCAGCTGAAGCCTCCTCGAACTACGACCTCGCCAGTTGGGGAACAGCATAAAATCAGAAACCGAGGCTGCTGTATACGCCACGCGCAGTTTCCTCCATATGATGGTCAAGTGTACGGCTGTCAAAGTTGTCTTCCAGAACGCCTTTAACTTAGGAGCACGCGCCTGAGCCTTACAACGTTGCCTAGCTCTCGTATGCACAAAACCCACTTCGCCCTGCTTTAGAGAAAAAGAGAAAGAACATCGGCGTCCGGTTGAAAACAGGGAGATAGAGGTGCACCTCTGTTTTCCAGCTTGCTCTTCCAGCCGATCGTGTTCCGGTTAAAGAGTAGCCTCGCGGCATCACACACCTTAGCCGGCTCAACCCGGACGTGGTAACCACGACAAATTTTCGAATCATATGGGAATCAGCTGCTTCAACAGCTGGAGATTAGCGCAGCAAGGGCAAATTGTTCCACCGAAGGATGACGAGCAATGATGTACAAGGCACCATTACGATCTTCACCGACACGCTGCCGAACGCTCAGACTTGTCGCGAGGACAATCTGGAACTCCTTAGTTCCGCTGCCCTCGCTTGGCGAGCAAAGGGTCACGTACCTCCTACAACGCAGACAAGTTGCTAGATCCAAAGCGTTTCTAAGGCAGCGCATCGCCTTCGAATTTTTGCGCGGCAACGCAGGACTTTTCTTTAACGGTTTCCCGAAGGGCACAGCATAGGGGACTGATATATAAAGTATTAATCTGCTGGCAATCATTTCATAACAATTGTAAATTCTAAAGCATTAGCAAATGCTTGAACACAACTATCTTACTGTTTCACGAGCCGAAGGATTCACTATGAGAAAAGAGCCAGCCCTTCACTGTGTATTTCGGTTCGTCGTGCGAGGTAAAGCACCTTCCACTGAGATGTTTTTTGCGGACCAAAACTGATTGAATTAGCAAGGCGACAGGTCTGAGTTTACTTGAACTTGGCCGAAACTTAGCGTGATCCTGGAGACGTATGGATGCACGCTATCGTGGAGCAGAATCAGTCCTCTGCGTGAACAGCCCAGGACAGTTTGCTTTTAACGGAATCGCGTACGCTGCGGAGTGTCTCACAGAACACGTCACCTTAGTGTGACGGGAGCTTTTCCGTGCTCGAGAATAAGATGAGTATCGGACTTCGAAATACGGCAAGCGTCTTGCTGAGAGCACAGCTTTGATATTTTGAGGAAGACGACGTATGTTTTCATTGCATGCTGTTCGCTTTATCTCTGGCTCGAATTGATGGCATTATCTTCTTCACGGGCCACGATCGACTCCAAAAAACGGGGTCTTATGATATAGGGACCGGTGTTACAATACGCAAATCCATTTATGATTGGTTTCTGAGCTGTTCAGAACCCACTGCGCGGTAGCCTGTCGTGCACAATTGTCCACACTGCTCCAACGCTAATCACCCCCATCGATGCCACCATTTGTATTATGCCGATCCTCCCAGATACGGCCACCTAGCGATGATTATTGTTGTTATGATGTTTTGTACCTCTTTTTAAACACCCTCTATACATTAGCAGTTCTTCCATGTCATCTACCAGCGAGAGATGTTTAGGCGGCGTCTCTACCCACATCTGTTTATGATCATATATTATAGCTGTAGGCCTAGAATCATCAGGCGTATGGTGATAAGATGCTCTGAAGTTGACGCAAAAGTTGGAACTAATGCTGCTGATGACAAAGCAACGTAAGATCTGCCAACAAGTTATCTAATTAAGTATTTGTCAAATTTATAATAATATAATATTAACA
>QVRM01004508.1:0-31542 GCA_003439945.1 Dermanyssus gallinae
CCCGTGTCTGCAATATATATATATATATATATATATATATATAATATATATATATATAGTTATTCAATACACCGGGGTGTATGTATTAAATGACCTTCACACTATCACATTGCCAGTTTTTAGCAAAGATTAGATTACGTGTAAGAGACATTTGAAGCTCTTCAGCACGTGTCGTGCACATAGAAACACAGACTCCGTGCGTGGCTAAACATTGTTATTATAAGAAGTGCCGGGTTGTGCAAAATCAATGCTGGGTTATATTCAGTAATTTAGAGGGACTAGCGTTTGCACCAGCATTGACGACTGTTTACTGATTTATTCACTTAAACGTGGCTGGCAAATAACCACAATTTAGGCAATTAGGCAAATAAGGGATACAAATAGATCTTGGCGTGGTACTCTGAATGTAAATTGAGGTCTTAAAAAATAATTTCGCACCAGCATCGTTTACCTTAATGCTTACCGCAATCCACTAGACGTGGGTAAGACTTGGATCCACCACTATACACTCGGTTCAGAGAAGCACTCGAAAAAGCAGTTGCAGTAGACAGCGCCTGGTGAATGTACCTCCAAAAGACAACGACTGTTTTGTGGATCGGAAAGATTATGTCCACCGCTTTTAAGATTACAAAAAAATCATCTTTTGAACTACATACGGATGGGTCAAAGGTCAAGCAGTATCAGGAACGAACTTTGTTCACACGTGAGAAGCGTCTGTACAAAGACTTGCAGACGAAACGATTGAGATTGTCTCACAAAAAGTCTTATTTTACTACATCTCACCTCCACGTAGCACTGGTCCTCATATCTTCATAGTTGCATTGATAAAATTGCACGACATACGGTTCGAATTGGTGTCCCGCCAACTTTATGAAATTTATTTAGCTGAGAAGCTGTCGCTCGACATTCAACGAGGAAATGCAGCATCTGTTCGGGGCACAACCCGTTATCACACGTTCGCGCGGAGACAATTTTTCATTTAAAGTAGTAACATAGAAAAATTATATAAAATACCAAACTTATTCGTTTGAAATGAGTTCAATGCCCTCACTCCCTCACCTGCCATATAATGCTCACAATAGACCCCTCGTTCTAATTCATATTCCTACGCGTATTATCAAAACGCTATTTTTTTTATTGCTAAAACCTCTCAGCAGTACTTTGGGGGATTACGGGAATCCAGACGGACATGCGCCCCCCAGCCATGGTGACTAGTGTGGGACTCGCAAGCCCAGTAAACCCGCTTCCCCCCCCCCCCAGGGATCGGTAACTGCGTAGGCATTGCTTCGAATCCATGGGAGTGGTGTTGCACCAACTCCCACATTCTACTCTAATCTGGCATCATCCATCGTCTCATGTCTGCCTTGGTGCAGTTCAGACGCGTCAGCCAGACCGTTAACGCCTTCCACAGCTCCGCCACCTGGGGATGCGTCGAGAGTCATCGCCTGGAGCGTCCCTGGCTGTCCCTGCCTAATCCCAAGGCTGGTTCGCCTTTGTTGCCTATTTCCCCTTCTTTCCCTGTCACCTACGGGCGCTCCCTCTCGATTAGATCGGGGGCTATGTTTGAAACGAGCTCTCCTGGCAGTTTCCTTGGCCACTTTTAAGGACATGATAGTCTCGAAGAAGGCACAGGACGTCTCTGGCTTGTTGGAGGGCCGGACACCGCAGAACTGTGTGCTCGACATCGTCCGTCTCACCCGATCTGCATAACGCGCAGATGTCGACACTCGCATTGTTAATTCTGACCATGTACGTTTGAAACTGGCCATGCCCGATCAGCACCTGTGTCGTACCATAAGACAGCTCACCGTGGTTGCAGTCGTACCACGCCTTCAGGTCAGGGATGAGGTCTCTGACCCAGCTTCCCGCGGACGGCCTCCGAGGGTCTCCCGGCTGCACTGCGGCCCACCGGGCGATTGTCCTCGATCTAGCCGTTGTTAAGTCTAGATCGCCATCCTTACATATTCGGCCCGTTCACTTGCCAGCAAATCCCATGGCAGCATCTTAGACAGGACCAAGAGGCCGCGGTCGACACTGTGCGGTAAGCTCGGCAGACACGAATGGCTACCGGCCGCTGTGACGATCGAAGCGCTCTCCTGTTTCTTTGTGTCCTTAGCGCCGTGTCTGCCCACACTGGAGCCGCGTATTATAGCGCTACTGACTCTGCTACACTGGCCAGCAATCGCCGCCTGCCTTCTGTGCAGCCGCCGACTCTGGGCATTAACCGCGCCAGGCCGGCCGCGAACTTGTGGGCTTACCAGCCACATGCTGGATATGCGCCGATTCATTGAGACCTTTGTCGAGCACTACTCCGAGATACTTTGCTGTCCGAGCAAGCTTGACAGGATGACCGCATAGACGCAGGCGGATGTTCCGGGTTTTCTTCCTGCCTGTAAGGTACATTGTTTCGCCTTGTGTGGGGCCAGTCTTAGAGAATGGTCTTCCATCCACTCTGCCACCTGCTCCAAGGCTTCATTAGCGGCATACTCCAGGGCCCCAGTTTCCCGTGCCGTAATAACCAGCGCCAAGTCATCGGCATAGGTCACCATCTCAACACCCGCCGGTAGGTCGGCAGCTCGAGGACCCCGTCATAGGCTAGGTTCCACAGAATCGGCCCTAAGACCGACCCCTGAGGGACCCCCCGCAGAGATCTCATACTCCTGACCGCCGGCCGACAGCCTTCTTTCCGATAGGTAGGACGAAATTATCCAGCGAATGTATGGCGAAATGCCCTTGCGCCTCATGCGTTCATGGCCATCTCCCAGCTCATCGAGTTGAAGGCACTCTTGACGTCCAGGAGGACGAGCACAACGAAATCTCTTGTTTTCGGGGTCCTCGTTAACTGTTCGGTCGCCCGTTCCAAAACCCGTGTAAAAGCGCCAAGCGTGGACTTTCCCTTACGGAAACCGTACTGGGCGTCTGACAGGGCCCCTTTGAGCTCAATCTCAGCGTTGAGCCTCTCAACAATAACATTCTCTAAGATCTTGCCCATTGTGTCAAGAAGACATATAGGCCGGTAAGCAGAACTACTTGCTAAAGCATTGCTCTCTCCCGTTGGTTTGGGGGATTAGGACCAGGTTGGCGTTTTTCAACAGCCGCGGAAATCGCCCTTCTCTTAGGAGACGCATCACCAGTGCTTGAAACAGCTTCGGCCATCGCTGAACCAGTAGCTTCGCCGCTTCAGGAAGTACTCCATCCGGGCCAGGTGCTTTACCGGGTGTCAATCGCTGCCATGCTCGCTCGACTTCCTCCAACGTCACCTCGGGAATATCTTCTTCAGCAACCAGAGGCTCCTCCCTGTCGCCTCTCCACGGGTGAACCGGGAACAAGCTATGGACCTGATCCTTTAGAACATCTGGCGGGAGTCTCGGAGAAGGCGCTCGAAGCCTGTCCATAACGATTCGGTACGCTAACCCCCACACGTCTCTCTCCACGTCCTCTGCCAGCTGTTTCCACGCCTGTACCTTACTCTTCCAGATGAGGCCTTGAAGGTCCTCGCGGGCAGCTCTGTAACTTTCCAGGAGTGTGGCTGATTGCTCGTCAACGTCTAGCCCCTCTCCCCTCGGTTCAACCTTCCACTCAGCCAGCTGCGTTGCTTAGTATACGCCCTGTTTAGCCTTATACATCGCTTTCTCGCTTCTCCGATCTCTTTGCTCCACCAGTAAACGGACCGGTGCCGTCGGGCACCTCCGCCGTTCGGGTGGGGCGGGCCAGCCTTTGTACATGCGGCAATGAGTGTTTCAATGAGTCGATTTTCGTCCACCGTTCCCACTCCTATTGTCCGACACCTCGCGTCGATCTCCTTTACTAGCGCTTCCTTTTCTAGCAGTCTCATCTGCCACCGTCTGCCCCGGGTAGGTGATGCTGGAAGCGTCGCGGTTTGGGGCTCGTACCTCGAAGCAGATGTAGCGGTGGTCGCTTTGGTTATGAACCGTATCGACCCTCCACCCGGTTATCGCCGTGAATGCCCGTTCGTTGGCAAGCGTGAGATCTACGTGGGATTCCCTCCCTGCCCGTGAGAACGTCGGAACGTCCCCGTCGTTGACAGCCATAAGCCCCTGCTCTGCCATCCATTCCAGTAAGATTTGTCCTCTTACCGAAGTGTTACGACTACCCCATGCTGTACTGGCCAAGTTTGAAGTCCCCGGTTACAATCAATAGTTTTTCCCTCGTGTGTGCCTAAGCTACGGCCTAGTTGACCCAGTAAAACCTGAAACTCCTGTATCTCCCAGACTGTTTATGAGTGCGGCAATGCGCCTTCTTAAGTTGAAGATCGTACCAATTAATTTGGGCTTCAGCCTTGGCAGGGTATGGGCCATCTTTAAGCGGCACATTTTTGCGCAGCTAAAGAAATGCTTCACAATATACTTGAAGAGCGTTTTTTGCCTGCCGCGGACGGCAAGAAACCGCTTCGTGTACCTGCTAGTGGGTTGCAGACCGGCAGTGGAAATCATCAGAGTTAGGCTCAGATCACCTATTACAGGACAAGTTTACTATCTTTTGTTGGAGTGGCAGGAAAAGATGACCAAGGCCTCAGCAGAGGCAACGCAGTTACATGTGTACCTAGCCAAGGAACTTTGGGATAAAATAGCATGCACTAATCGGCACGTGTACACAAGGTGCATTGTGCATGACTATCATCACTTGGTATGTTTGACCGAGAGATTTCACTTAGTTGGCGATCAATGTCGTTGCAAAAAACTGTTGAAATGCTTTCCCGTGTTAGGGGTCTATCAAAAAAAAATAATTTAAGCTTGCTAGGTGTGCAGAAACATTTCACAAAAAAAGTTTTTTTTATCTCAGGTGCAGTGGACTAATATCACCTTTCGTTTCCAACGTTAGGTCAAGCGGTCTGAGAGGTAACTTTTAATGACTGCTGTTTTCTCAGTAAAATAAAACACATGGGTTTAGTATTGTGAGCATGCACGGCTTTAATGTTAATAATGTAAAGTTTCCTATGCAAATCTAGTTCAGTAGTAAGCATTACAGCCAGTAAGGATAATTTGTATTTTCATTTAAAAACGTTACATATTAGGCTGATGCAAGTGTCACATTGAACATTAAAAAAAAACATTTAATGAGCATATTCACTGGGTCAATCATTTTATATGTGTTAAATTGCGGAGCAGCGTCCGTGGTGACGTATCTTGTTATGTAAGTCTGTATATCACGCAAGAAGGCGCTGCTACCTCCCTGTCCATGTTCAAGCAGAGAAATACATGTTTTATATATATTAAAAAGTTGACACCACGATATCTTGCAGAAGAAAATAAACTGGAGTGTTCGTAAATTTTCAAAAACTTGATAAACATGTAGAACATTGTGTGTGCTAGAATGATTAACAACTTAACCCACCAGGTTATAATATTTTTTTTATTAATTAATAGATTTTTTTTAAATAATTTATATAATTTTATTTAATTCAAATAATTTAGAATTAATTGAATACGCTTGAGCTAGCATCTAAATAAATGATTGCGGGACGCATAAGCAATGCATCTCTTAGATATGCGAAGCTTGCTAATTTCTGTGGAGCGCAGAGACAAACGGTAATGAAAATTTTTATGAAAGGCACGGTGCTTTCTAACAACGCGTTTTATCTATTTTGAAAAAAGACGACTATACCCCAAAATACTTAATCTGTTTTGATGCCATAACTCAATTAGTAAATTTGTGTCCATGTATAATGAAGGATGCACGATTATGTAGAATAAAGAATGTACAATTATGCAAAATAAAGATGCGCATTATACCATTAGATTAGCGTATTGCTGCATTGGCTGTTTCCAAGGTATTTAACCTAAATGTAACCTTCTATAAAGTCAAAGATCCAGACTATTCTGTAACACATGATATTTTTATTTAAATTCATGAAGAAACCGTGTGTGAATACTTATTATTTGTTTTGTTCGGGAAAAATAAGCAAATGCGTTTAGGCACTGCATTCGTGATAGTCTTGTTGTGTCTGGGTAGTGTGGACCTTCACGTTTCATAGTTTAGCAGTAATGCTAACTATCTCCTCCCCCACCTCCCAGAAGGTCTTTCAGAGACTTTGTCCAGGGCATATCTCTGCGCTATCTCGGCGGACTTTTTTAATGTTTTCCTTGTTCCCATTACTGCCGTAAAGAACTTCGCAATGCTGCTCTACTTAGCATCTTCTCCGCAGCAACGAGGAACTATGCTGTCAATAATCACGTTCTCATGTCGGAAAGCTCCGAACCTTCGGTAACGAAACAGCGCTTGTACTCCGTGCTCTTTTTTGAAGGCTCAATGCCCGAAAAATGCTTTGCTCGAAGTATTTCAACATAACCTGATTATTGACAGCGTATATACCAGACAGCAATATCGGCGCCTTAATGAGCATAATCCGTACGTTCATCTATATGCACCTCTATTTGAACTGACTGAGGTTACGCAACAGACAAGTTCTACGCGTCTACCCATACGGCGTTGTGAAATCGTGCTTGAACCTAACACTTATGACATCAGAACAGCGGGACCTCTGCACCACCACGCCGTCTTACCGACGCTGCTTCTAGTGAGCGTGTACATAACGAGTGTATTGCTACAAAAACTTGTAATAAACCTATTAAAGGACGGACGCGCACGTTTTTGCAAGAACTTGCAAGCAAGTCAAGGGTTATAGGACACGTCAGGATACACGGAGAGCACCACCCAAGATTACTAGGTAAATCGGTCCCAATAGACTATGCGAGACGACGTGCTAACCAACGGGTTCCAGCATCCATAATGAGGTAGAAAACCACCAATATATTAAGAGGCTTTATTGTTACTCTTTGGCAAATAAAATGTTCTTAAGCTAGCGCCAGGACTAGCCAACCTGCAAATTACGGAACAGGGACTAGCACAATACCTCATGAAAGCGAGGTTGACAAAAGGTGAGAATAACAAAAGCCACCGCAAGTTCACATGCTAATAAAATTTGTTTTCCAGTTGAGGTAAGAATATACAGACATATATTTAGGTTTAATTAAAACTTTAAACTTGTATGTTAAGCGAGTTTTGGACAGCTTGAAAGCAAGAACTCACAAAAAAACACTCCAGCACAACAGACCATTCAATGTATTATACACCGAAAACGCTTAAACCATGGTTTCCTTAATTACTCCTATACCATAACTACATGGCATTTAAATAAGGGGAATCCTCACCATCCTCGTCGCTACACGCAAATATATTCTTCCCATAGTTATCACACGATTTTTTTCGTAGTGAAGGAACAACTCGTGAAAAAATCATTTCTTTTGCTGGGCTTAGCAAAAGGCTCAGCTCAATTACCTTTGCTGAGTATTATATTCACTTGGTGCGAGTGGCACTTCCGGCTGTCTTTGATGCATTTCTTGTTATATTCGTGAATGGCCTAGTCAGAAGCATCGGTTGGAGGGACAAACCTCGCACAACTTTGTCGGCTCCCCTCTGACAAGTCTCCGAGAGTGCCTAGTAGTCTGGTTTTGATACCTTGCCAGGATTGAGATTACCCCTATATCCGTTTTTATCATCTTCTGCCGGCTCCTATATGAATTATTTTGACCTGACATTGTTAAGCTAATTGTCGGATATTACTGGTAGAACCTAAGGTGAGCCACTTAGTTGTAATTCGACGATCGCAAAATCATAGAAGCCTGTAAATGTCAAAAATGTTTATAAACAAGTTATAAGTAGTTGACTGCAGGCTTATATCTAGTTGTCTTCAGTTTTTTCGAGCTGGCTCTCAGCCAACGTTTAACGCCAACGGAAATGCTTTCGTATTGCTTTGCAAGACGGACCCTATAGATATAAATGTGCAGCGCTGATAATCGAAATCGTGAACCTATGTGTCTCCTTCGGTCGCAAGGCGTGCCCGAATGCACCACGCCACTGGGCTTGACAAACATTCTAACTCTACTTACTAAGAAAACACTGGCATGGTAAAGCTTGTGCGCTCTAAAGTACCTCAATTTAGAAGAATATGTTATGAAATAAGAGAATCGGGCCTGCGTTTATCAGTGGACAATGAAGAAGTGTCGGGTTAGCTTTCAGTGCGATATGCTGGTAGGGCATATGGGTTGATGAACGCAGAACTGTGTGACAGCAAAACTGCATGCTTACAAACTTTTCTACGCACGTTGTACAATTCGGGTGCACCGATAGATGCCACACAGCCATTGGATAGCCAAATTGTGCCACACAGCTGTAGAAAACGTATTAGTGCCGGGTAAGACCTCGTAAAGTTTTCGGGCTAACCCTCAGCCAAGATTTCACGTCCACGGAATTGTTTTTCACATTGCTCTATAGACAGACCCCCATAAATACATGTGTGCAACGGTGGGGCTCAAACCCGCGCACCTATGTGTCTCCTACGGTTGCGAGGCGCAGACTTAATCCGCCACGTCACCGGGCTCGTAAGCCCTCAGTGCGCCCTAATCGAAGGTGGCCTTTATTTTTAGAGTTTGGTCCAATATAATGAAAAAACGAGGTTTAGCTCAAAGTGACAGAGCAACGAATTTGCATTAAGTTCTGTGTCAGCGCCGAATCATATATTTCAGAATGGTGGAGATATTTCGGACTGCTTGTGGTGATTAAACAGAGTCTTAAAGCTGTAAATTCCGCGACGGGCGTGAAGGGACCAAAAATGATCCCCGGTAGGTAACGCCTTCGACGCCAATAACTGAAGAAAACAGTGAAAAGTTAATGAGACTTTACTCACCATAAGAAAGATAGTTGACTAATTGGAGATATCTTATGGGTCAGTTGTAGGAGTTTTGCCCGATATTTTATGCGTCAGAAGACTGGCAGCAAAATGCGTTCAAAAAATGGTGAATTTTCAGCAAATTAGCGCCGGCCGGAATATGCCCGAATGGAACCTTCAGGCGGTTAAAGAAGAACTTTTGACGAAGAAAGAAGGGTTACTTCAGAGAGTGGTAACAGAAGACGAGTCATGGGTATATGGTTACGATATTGAGAGCAATGCCCAATTATCTAACAAGTGCTTCCCAAAAAAAAGTCGATCAAAAAATTCACACAGAACAGATTTAACACAAATGTCCCTTTGACAATTTTTCGACTACTGTGGAATATTTCATAAATGTTTACCATTTGGTCTTACGGTCAATTAGCAACACTATCCTAAAAATTTGAGAAAACTGAGCGGGCTCTAGGTAAACAGCTCTTAGATCTTCCACCCAAACAACGCATCGGCGCACACATTGTTATTGGTTTTTGACTATTTGATGAAAAATTAGATTTCTATATTTCCGCATCCTCCATATATGCCGGACATAGCCCCATGCGATTTCCCAAAAACAAAGTTTAAGAGACAACGTTTTGAGGCTATAGAGGAGATGACGAACATTTTGCAGTAAATCAATTCGGAAATAATTGTCGAAAAATGCTTTGAAGAGTGAGAAAGAAGGTGTCACAAATGCATTGCAATAGGCGGAAGCGATTTTAAAAGAAACACAATCAAATTAGAAAGTCAAAAAAAATAAATTATAATTATCTATCGGAACTTTTCAGTTCGTCCTCGTATATTGCATGAGCATCACGAAAACAAAAAATACTGTGCCACGGTACAAAAAAATCCACGGTTTAATCGTCAGATTATTCCAACCGAAGGATATATTTTCACTTGAGTATTTGAGCTGATAGATTTAAGGTAAAATTCGGTAATTGCGCTTGTGAGTCATAATTGAATACGAAGGTTGTAGATTCTGCACGCAGAATCAAACCAACAGACGTCATGGACCCATATAGCATACAAGCGGAGTAAACTAGGCTCCTATTTAAGGATTATTGAAGTTTAAAGGCTAAAATGGCCACGCGGGCTCTTCAGGAAACGATAATTCCATCGAGGTATAAGGCAAAGATTCCTTATTCCTTAAGGGACAAGGAGTGTACTACGTTTGCGTATCAGGTCAACTGGTAAGTGAGATGAAAGCGACAACTTAAGTTAGATAAAAGGCGTATCCTGGGAAACAAACGCTTATTAGCAAAACACTTAGACTTTCAAAAAGGCAGATTAAAACGCCGGCGACAAAAAGATAAGATCGAAGACAAGAAACTGCATTTGTCTTTTGTCAATAATAGTCTCTCTAAGAGGGTCATTCTTACAACGCTAGCAACAAATAGTAGTACTAAACATTATTTAGGTTGTGTTGAGCTGTTATCTACAATAAAAACATTTAAGGAGGTTGTTTTTAATTCTAGACCATCCTCCGTCTCCTTGGCTTGGAACTCACCATGTGGTATATCTTCAATGCACCGAGGGCCGGACATGCTAAGATATTTAGGGTTTCCCCAACAGTCCTTGTGGCAGCATGGTCGCTGACTCTCAGCGGCATGGTTTATCATCTATTCCCAATGAACATCGCTCAAAAAAATCCGATCAACAAAAGCGATCGAACCGGTGACACCCCGGTAGATGACATCCATGACTAGCGCCCCACTAGTCCCCTAGACCATTGCCGCCATTTGCAGCGCCAACCTGGACTTATCCAAACCGGCTGATGCTCCTATGCCAATTGGTGAATGTCTCCCAGTGCTCGAAATCTCAGTTTTAAGCAGCAAACGCGAGCCCTGCCGCACTGTTACCACTGCCAGTAATAAGTACACTACGCAATCTTTATGTAATAATGTAAGTCGAGCCCGGTGGCTTGGTGCATTGTGCCTGCGACCGGAGAAGACACATAGGTGCGCGGGTTCGAGCCCCATCGTTGCACATTTGTATTCATGGGGGCCCGTCTATGAAGCAATGTAAAAAACACTTCCGTGGACGTTAAATCTTGGCTGATGGCCAGTATACAATGATCATAATGCTTCTGTCGACGTTTTTAAATGGCCCGTAAAAGGCTTGACTACATCGATAACAGAACAAAAGCATCGCCAGGTTGAAAGTGATGGGGATTTCAACGCAGCTTCTAGACAGTGCAAACAGCTATGGAAGATCAACTGCACAGCAGGAGAAATTATGTACTTCAACATCGGCATCTGCTGTTGACGGTCACCTCAGCTGCGGTTCACAACATTGCGAACAAGCTGTTAACGCTACAGAAGAACACGCCTTAACCACCAATCTCGGCGTGCTTAAACGTGCTGAACAAAAAGCGGTCATGAACAAAGATGATGTTTTGCGCGTTCCAACTGAGGAAATAGTTAAGAATTAAAGCCCGGCGGCATACAGAAAAGAATAGTCAGCGCAAGACCGAGCAAGATGGTTTAGTGGCAAAGCCTTTGCCTTGCATTCGGGAGGACTGGGTTCGAGACCCAGACCGGTCATTCTTAAATTGGTTTGCATGGTTTCCAATTTAGACAAGGTAAATGCCGGAGTGGATATACATTAGGCATGACATGAATAAAACCGTACACGGGCAATTGCCCTACGGAAAATATTTAAAGAAAAAAATGAAAAAATCCACGAAGGAACGAAAGCCAAAATTATTAACACCTAAATTCGGTCAACATTGCGTCGTCGAGCTAACGGCGATAGACGAGAGCAAGCGGCGCCGAGTTAGATAGTGGCTTAAAATCCAAACAGTTTCTGCCAATATACTACGTGGCGGTTAGACCCCATGCTTCTGGAGGACATGTTCGTCCTCAGGCTGAATATATATGGGTGAAAACGATGGACGAGTTTGAGAAATGAAAGAAAAGTAAAATGCCAACCAATATAAACGAAGCGATGTATGTAATTAACCGATCCTGACAAAATGGGGAAGAATATACCTGTATGTAATGCGCCTACAGTTTTTCGAAGAAAAGTATCAGAAGCTCTCGCAGCTAGATAAAAGGAACAAGTCGAAAATGAATATTCGTTTAACCGGAAAGATTAATGAACTTGATATCTGCGGTGAGCTATACACCGTGGTTCTAAAGTTCAAAGCGTGCATCGTTTGCTCTGCTGCGTTACGATCACAAAGCCGCCGGTGTCGTCAGACAGGTAGCAAACTTTGCAAACATTATGGTACTGAGGGCCACATTATGGCGGGATGTACCTGTAGTAAGATATGGTGTGTCAACTGCCGAATAAGTCATGCGCCTGGAAGTCGAAGTTTCCCAGTGTACCAACCGTGGGCAAGAGCTCTATAGATCAGACACACTTAAGTAATCGGCAGGCTATGTGGCTATTCCGATTAAGGTTATGAAAACGTCAACTAGTTCAAATATCCCGGACAAGTAGTTTGCAACCTTCTTTCTGTCCCCGACATCGGAAAGCATCAGCACTCAAGTCATTTTGATTATGCACCAAAATCTGCATTGTTCCGTGGCTTAAAGAAAAGCTAGACGTGGCAAGGTTAGTGGAAATCTTAGAGGCTGGAAGCGCTCTAGAGAACCCCTAGAGTTCGTCTCTAGGAGGTATACAAGGATCTAGTTATCTCGCGCACCGCAAATGTATGTAGGGTTTAAACGAAGGCACTGTCGCTAATACGTCAATTGTGCACACAAGATACCAGCCTGCGATCTGCCTAAATGAGGGCAACATTAAAAACAACGGTATTGCAGAGAAATACGTGTGTTATGAGGATTCAGAGTCAGTTATTAATTTGTCAACCTCCACTAGCCCCAATCCGAATTAAAATTATATTCTATTTGACCACAGAGAGGTTGATAAATTTGCTATCTTAGCCGCGCTTAAGCATACTCCAAGCGGCAAAAGAACCCAACATCAAACACACTTTTGAAAAATGGACGGCGTTCACCGCAGATAGGGCTCCGCCTACGTGGGTCTAACTACGAGTCTATGTAACATACGCAAATGGTGCAGGCACTCTTGTACGACTCATAGCTGGAACATCATGAATAATTTTGCCGTGATTATCATCAAACGGGAAGATCAGAAAGGGAAGTAAGAGTTGGAGTAGTATTTAAAAACGGCTTCACAACTCTTTGCCTCGTTCTCAGGAATTTAGGTTAGATGAAGCCGTTGGTGGGTATTAGGCCAACAAAATCGGTATTGAGTCCCACAGAAACCACGTCGGGTGAGAGTGAAAGCATTTTCCCTAACCACAAAAAAAAGGTATCGCCAACAAAAAGCCCACTAGGCGTGCCAATGAGTTTTCTAGCTTACAAACAATTTTTCGCATAAACAGAAACAAGTGGGATTGTGTCCTCAAGACTGGCCACCTCATGTATTGCCTAAATAGCTTCATCCGAAGAAGAAAAAATACTGACACCACATACCTTAATAAAATAAGAAACATACGCAACACTGCCATCCCTAAGGTACGCGGGGAAGCGAACCACCCGTGACTCTCAATATTATAGAGACGCTCTTCGTCGGGACGGAGCTACAATTTAGGTAAGCAGACAAAGTGCGGGTAGGGCAAAGGGTAATTAAGCCTTTCAGTAAAAATGTCCACCGCGAGGAGTCACGGCTTAATCACAGGCGTTCAGGTGTGAAAGCCAAAAATAGGAGAAAAGAGCCGCTACGTCACCAACGGTGAAGCACTTCCCAATCACCTACGTATCCCCATCAAATTATTATCTTCTGCATCTTGAAAAGGAATTAGGCAAATAAAGAGATATATATATATATATATATATATATATTATATATATATGTGTGTATACATGCATAAGGGTAACCATCTGACCTAATTAACGTGAAATATCTATTTAAACGTGGAACACGAATACGTCTGTTAACTAGAATATCCGCCGTAAAACTAGCTTGAAACGCTCTCCTTGAGCCAGCTTCGTATAATACGTCAGGGGTCGTACGTGGAAGAACTCTGAATAACAAGTTGTTCTGTCGGAGAGTATTAAAGGCATTCCACAAATCCAGTTTGAATAGAGCGGTGGGGGGAGGGAGCTTGTCGCTTCTTGTGAGCGTGTCGCGTGGCTTGCGGCTTGGACACCCTCCCGCTTTCTAAATCTCATCTAGTGCTTGCCCTAGCAGTTTCAAGAGTTGCAGCGGCATCACTGCAGGATACCTTAAAATCTCCTGCGAATGGTTCCTGAACATGCAGTCCTGCGAACGAAATTGTATGTTCTTAAGCACAAAAAAACCGGTCTCCGAACAAAATTGCTCCGACTTTCAGAGGTAGTTGGTGCCACATAGTAATAATATCTCTGTACGTTTCTGCGCCGATTCACTTCTCTACTCCTCAATGAGGGCTCGGGAGATCCGCAGTTATTCAGCAGCCGATGTTAACTCTGTAACTTGGCCCCACTACGCTAAGCAGCCGTCATGGTTCATTTTAACTTGGGCCCTCTCTATGCTGAGCAGAAACGTTAGCACATCAGCTACACAAACGAAAAAAAGCCGAATTGGCAAGACTGTACTAACACATTACCGTCAAAGGCACGTTGGGGAAGCTTTGATACACCTCAAAACTGCTGGTTTACTATTTTAGTCAAGTAGCTTGATCTAACGACTAAATCTAACGACAACGACTATGCACGGGTGAGGCAATCAATCGATTGGTCACAAGAAGAAGCGACTACCGTAAACATATATATTATTAGCATTATCATTATCAATACCAGCGTCATAATGCATCAACGTTACCTTGAACATGTCTCGCCCGTATAACCATAGCCATCGTTCTTGTCTCCTTTTTAATACGTAGGCGTATTTATTTTTTGTTAGACTGCTATCACACGATTTTGCGGTCCTGGTCCTGGGTAGTTAGATGCACCGATGCACCGTGAGCACTAAGTGCTGCTGCCCTATAATCTGCCTAAGCAAAGTGAAAGTAAGTCCCGGCGCAGACCTTAGCGGCCGATCCGGTTGCATAGGCGCATCCATAGGCATCCATTCTCACACGACGGTACAACAGCCTTTTTTGCCCGGCTTCTTACCGTTCTGTGTCGTTTTTCCAGCTGCACCGGCCTTCTTTGCGTCCTTGCCTGCAGCCGCCTGTCCCTTGGTGGTGGCGGACTTCGTATCCTTGGGCGGAGCGGTGGCAGCTTTTTTCACCGTTTCGGCCTTTTTCGTGTCCGCCGCTGCCTTTGGTGCACCGCTTGTTGGCTTTGTGGCCGGCTTGGCCGAAATCGTCGGTTTCGACGGACGCGCATCGGTCGTCTTCTTGGGCTCCTCGTCGGGTTTCTTGGCGTCCTTCTTTAGTTCACTTTCTTCGCCTTTCTGGCCGGCCGCCTCCGATAGCGCTCCAGCTTCGGCCGGCGGCTTCGACTCCTCGCTAGGGGCAGCGTTGGACGCGGTTTCATCCTCGTTGGCCGATTCCGACATGACTAGAGGCTTCGACTTTCTGCGTAACTCGTTTGCTAAACAAACAGCTGTCCTCCTTTACGTTGCTAGTCCAGCAGTCGCCCGCGCATACCTTGGAGATATCAGCAGGCGACGGCCAGGCGAGCCACTTCGTTGTAGTTCGAAAAAGCACGAGTTCGTGGAGTTTTGCAAACGCCATGCTCGCTGTCGGAAAACAAAAACCTACTACTACTACGCGTTTATTTCTACGTCCTGGAAATATGTGTGCGATAGTGACACGATATCTCTGCCCTCCCTCTTGGGGGGGTGGGTCAACGGAGTATTATCCACAACATGGTACCTACCAGCCTGCGACACCTTGCGTACCACTGCTATTCAGCTAGTACATCTAGTGCATGCGTTTGACGATTTTTCGGTTTTCAGAAGGAAGCGAGTGATCTTTTTCTATTGTCTTATGCGCATATATAGATAATTATATATATATATATATATACTGGGTATCATCAACCTATATTTATCATTATAGGTAGACGTATCCAGTCGCGTCGTCTAAGAATGGAACTAGGCATATTGATGTCGAACAAAGGATGCTTGCGACGTATATTGTCAGCCTGCTGCGTGCATTACGAATATTAACCTACAGTAGGGAAGGGATTTGGCTCTGGGCTGTATATATATATATATATATATATATATATATATATATAACGTGCCTATACTGTCTTACCATACAATGATATGGTTCACTTTTTTTTGGGAAGAATATTCCAAATCCCATTAAATCGTGATATAATCTTGGTAGGATATTCGCGCATGCACTACTTTCGTAGGCCTTTTACTAACAGCTCTGGATCTGTGTGAATCTGTGTGTCATTTAACCACGCTCGTTTGCCTTCGTGCTTCTCGAATTAAAGTCGGTTCGCTAGTTAGAAGCTTGGAGGCATATAAGCAATTAAGGGTTTCCCGTAAAGCGTTTGTTTCTTTTCCTAATCGAGACACGTTAATTAACTACGTAAGTCTCACGATGCCTTCGACAATGAAGTGGCAGGCGGGGCCGGGTGCCGACAGTCGTTGCAGAGACAATAGCACTATAGAGATGGGTTCTCATCGTCCTCGAAGCCGTGCCGGATGCCTTTGACAATACACCAGAGAACGTTGTGCTGTGCTTCAAATTTGTAAACGCAATTGTCTTTGATCGAACGCGCCTTGTAACGCGCCTCACAATCAGACCGCTGATATTCTTATTCCTCTGAGGTAAGAATCACACAAGAGAACGATACATACGCTGTATATGTGCACAGTATTGCAGATTTTGTTTACCTGCCTCCCGCTTTCACCAACCAGCCAGCTTGCCTGCCTTTATAGAGGCACTCGTTCATCGGCGCCCCCCAAACTTTCATTCATGCTCGTCCGGCACTCGACTGAGATCTCGCGCACGGCTGGCGCACTTACATCGCCCCGCAGTAAGTCAAGAAGAAGAACTTCCGCATGTGCAGTGTGCCGCAGAAGCAACAGGTGCTGCTACAGCAGAGCAAACACCGCTCAAGTAACGTGGGAACCTACTACTACTATTCCTACTACTCCTACTGCAGTGGCAAATAGAGTGATGGAGGAATTGAAGCGTGCCACAGGGCAGTGATTCGGCTGTCACCTACCCGTGGCTGACAGCTCACTATACGGCTGCCTACCGAGCAAGATGGCTCAGTGGCAAAAGCCTTTGCCTTGCATTCGGGAGGTCTGGGTTCGAAACCCAGACCACGGCCACTCCTAAATTGGTTTACATGGTTCCCAATTTAAACAAGGTGAATGCCGGGGTGGATTAAAATCGACGATGATCGAAAAAAAATGTGGAGCACAGATGTTTCAATAAAAAGAGATGGTGCATTACCATCCAACCCCCTCCCCCCCCATTTTTTTGAGATCAGAATGTAATAGATCAAGATTTAGATAATAGACGCCTGGCCACTGACGGCGCTGGCCGTTCGACGACGTGCAACGCGCATCAGTCCAGTGGCTCGAACCTACGCACAAAGTGCTTGAAGAAGGCGACCATTCGCAAAACTCAGTCAGGATTTGTATCTATCATAGAGGTGGTAGTTAAATTAGTTCGAGAAAAAAATGCAGAGTTCCGGAAACAACGTTCCGCACTAAATCAACAACTGTCGATTGCATTGGTGGTCATTGATTGAACCCTAACGCACTACAATCGGTTTGATTTATTGGAGCTGAGAACTGAGTTTTTACCTGCTGCTCTTCTCATGCTTACGTTCTCGTATAGATAGTAGGTAATACGAGTGTCTCATTATGCACATTTAAACAAATTTACCCACGTATACGTATTTGTATACCAATTTACACACACAATGCACACGTTCATACAAGTCCACACATTTACACTCTTTCATTTGTTTTCACATTTTTACGTTTACATGTTTGTGTTAACGCATCTTGATCACATGTTGCATAGTTAACTTCGCGATTTCCTTCGCAGACGTAAGTGATCGACTTTTTTGAGAAGTCCTAACTAGACGGCAGGCGATCGTTTAATTTCATTAAAAAACGAAGCGTGACAGAAACGTGGCAATGCGGCGATTTGAGCGGTTGACCATCGGTGAGTGGGAAATAGATTTCTGATGAAATCTTACCTCTCATTAATTTAAAGGCAAGCCCCCGAGCAACACGCAAATGAAAAAATACTTCATTAATTGAAAGCAGCCCGTGCTCGGAAAAACAGATCAACTACAGGATATCTGTGGCGTTTGCCGACCATTGCCCTGAGCGCATTGTTCTGGATGATTTGGACTCGACGGGATATTCTCATGTAGCTTGCTCCCCAAACAGGAACCTTTAAAACGCAAATTGTGAGCCTGTTATTTCCGCAGTAACGCTCCAGTGACCCCAGTGCATCGTTCAGGTTCCTCCTAGATTCTTGGATCTGCTTGCCGTTAAGAACAATATCGTCGGTGTATAGAATTATATTTACTAAGACGTTTTTTATTTGCCCAGAAAGTTTGCTTAGACCTGCCCTAGAATTTTCCTAAATTGTAAATAAGAGTGTACTCAGATTGTCGCCGTAGGGTTATTCAAGTCTGTAGTATTGACTCAGAGTATTAAGACCAGTTTGTATACGAATTGAATTATTCCTAACCAGCCTGGTTTCTCGGGACAATATCTCTCTCGAGAAAAGTTTATTTAGCCTTGCAAAAACAAGGGCTTGACTGTACTGCTTCTACCTTGTTGGAATGGCGTCTATTGCTATCTCTATTGCTTAGTTTAACCCAAATTTCCTGAACGAATACTTGTTGCCCCCTCCCACAGGTTCGAATTTGTGTAGTAACCTGTGTGTTGAGACCTTGAGAGGAACGCCGGTAAACCTCTCGAACGGTGCGGATGTGTTCTGGTCTAGTGTGGTGTTCAGGTCTCTGTAAAAGATCTTAGTATCCTAGTACTAGCCAGGAATTAGTAAACTCTGTGTTAGCAGGAAGGTACCCTGGCTTGCAGTGCATCGCAGTATCGTATATCCATCACATTGTGTGCTTGAGGAGACGATTTGAGAAAGCCTACCGAAGGCTAAATAGCCCTTTGTGAGGCGCACCCTTTTGACCAATTGCTGACCTTTGCATGCGCTCATGTCTCGCACGGCAAATCTCTCGGACGGTGCGGACGTATTCCGAACACGCGGTTGGACAACAAATTCGCTGTTCTGAGGCCCTTATCTCCAAAGGTTGGTCCGAGAAGGTGTTTAATAGCACAACGCGGAGAAAGAAAAGCATCGTCGGAGCACATCGTCTGCTGATCCGTCGATGCTTGAAGAGTGAATCTCAAGGGTTTGAAGTCTTTGATTCCCTGAAAAGATTCACGGCTTTGACAACTCTGCCCGAGCGCTTACTTTAGGATGGAGAACGGCTAAAGACCCACCCGGTTTCCTGACCACGTTGAACACTGTCATTGGAGCAATGCACTTGTAAACGGAGACTCTGTAGTACTTTATATCTCGGAAGGGTAGGACGGTCCTGCAAAGGGCGGTGAAAATATGCTGCACTGGTTTACAAAACTTTTGGCGTTTAATGTGTCCAGTGCTTCCCCAGTAAATTTTAGTGTGTGTTGTGTTTACGCATTGGCGCGTAAACGCGTCCGTTTTCTCTGCTGGTTAACGTTGCAGTGACCTGTCGAAGTTAGCGATTTGGAAGTGAGGACGGCGCTATGGGTCAGTTGAGAGGAGACCTGTCCCTCCCGTGAGAGGAGACCCGTCTCGGTGCTCTCCCTTGGTGCCCTGCGGGCCGTAGCGGCTGCGACGTGTAAGTGCATGTGCTGCAAACGTGCACTGACCCACAATCTACGTGCAGTGAGTGTGTAGTGCACGTACGCCACATGTGCTGCGGGGTATAGTGCACGTGCGGTGGACGAGCAGTGTACGTGCGGTACGCGTGCATAACACGTAAGTGTGACGTGCGGATCGAAGTGCACCTGACGTGCAGGCGATACGCGGTAGACCTGCAAGCGACGTTCAGTGTATGTGCACTTGACGTGCGGGTTTTTTTTTTAACGCTCTGACAACCACATTTTAGACGCTCGTAAATAAGCTAAGTTGCTTGTGGCACGATATCGTCTAAATGCATCTATCGTCATTGCGTTCTCGTACTGGAATTATATAGTTTTTCTCCAGCAGAGGTATGCAGCAGCAAGGCAATGACAACCACGTCCAACAAATTCAACCAGCACGGCCAGGGCTCGAACTAGCGATGTTTTGCTAACCGTGGTTGCCATGGCAACGCCCCGTTTCGAACGGTGCGTTAGCCGCCTAAGCCACCACCGGGTACGGCCAGGCTGGAAGCTCCAGAGCAGAAAGAGTAGCAACGCAGCTGGGGGCAGCGCCTAAGGCTAGAGACGAGGCGAGGGCTCACATACCCTTTCAGTACTCTAGCCACGCAACGCCAAATGCCCTTCGTGACCGCTGCGCACCAGCGGACCCGGCGGCCGCTTGCGCCTACCTGAATGCTCGGATCGTGGCACCTTACGTGCCAAAAGACCTCACTGCACTAGTGGGCCTTTTTTGGCCCCCGAAAGCCTACAGCCAGGTTCCCTCATCTATTGATGGCATTAAGCTCTTAGAACGGTGCGGGGTCTACTGGTGACCCCAGGAGCGAGAGTAGACTCCAAGAGTCCATATCGGATCTGCGCACACAGTTATCTCAATGCCCTAACTGCTTTAGCAGCTGCCAGGCACTGCTGCAGTTGTATTGACTTCAAAGGGATGCCAGTTCCTGGCGAGTTCTGCTGGTATGATGCTTAATGGCCGCTACTTTATAGTCAGCATTTTTGGCCCCTTCCCTGCTTGCCCTGCTCGGACAGACCTCGCTCAGAGCCCGGATGTCGGGCAGTGTCGAACCTTTGCTGAGACCCTCAGTTCCCTCAGAAGCCACCTTGCTGATCGGGCAGACATTGGCTCAGCATTGCGGAGCCTCGTGAAGACAAATAAGTGTGATGTAGTTGTCCGCCGGCTGGAAAACACGAAACATATATGAGAATGGCTTTGCACACGCCTCGGCCTGCAGAGCTGCGGGGGACCTTCTCGGGGAACAAGCGCTGGCCGATTACCTAGAACCTAAGGGACCTCAGAGGTTGAGGAGGCGCGGAGAAAGTGTATTAAAGCTAGCCGTGTAGCAACGCGTGCTGGTAACGTGGCTCGCATGACGTGCACGAGCCTGGATTTTGGCAGACTCCCCGCGAGAAGCTCGGACCAGACTCAATGCCCTACAAGATCTCTGTCGCCAACATCGGTAAGGTCTGCGAAGCGTTATAACCACGCCCACGAAGAAAACATGGAGAGTACTCATTGAGTTGTTCCAAGCAGACCCATGGGGGCGACCAAGGCTGTCACGGATCGCCTTTGTGTACCTCCTCTCCCTCATTCCCCCGCAGGACATAAAAGCCACCAGGATATCGACATACCAGGACTACAGGTCCCTCCAGGCGTATGAGGTCGATCCGGAACAGATTCCCGCAGTAATCATCAAAGAGGTTCTGATAGCGGCCGATAGGCTGCCTCAACAAGTTACCCGGCACAGACGGTGTGCTCCCTAACGTAATTAGGCTATTGGCGACCGATCACCCAAAACTACTAGCAGATTTTGCCACACGCATTTTAAGCAATGATAATTCGCTCATCGATGAAGGCCGAAGGTCACTCGCCTGGCGCTGGTTCCGAATCCAACAAAAACGCTCGAGGGATCCTCCTCTCTCCTCAGACCGATATGCCATTTGACGCAGCGGCAAAGCTTTTTGAGTATGTTCTGCTGGAGAGGATCAATGCATTCATGGAAGGCAGTCGCGGACTTGCAGACACCCAATACGGCTTCAAGACAGGGTCGGTCTACCTTTGAAGCCATCGAGCGGGTCCTCCGCTTTGAGGGCCGCGAGCTTAGAACTGCACTTCCATCTCGCAAGTTCGCATTTCTTATTGCACTGGATGTAAGAAATGCGCTTAGTACTGCCAATTAGGGGGAATAATGAAGGCAGTAAACGAACGAGTGACCCCCATGTACTGAATGCGAAATTTTTCTTTTTATCTAGACCAGCGATGGCGGCATCAAAACACATCACGTCACGGCACGGCGTCAGGGGTTCACCCTGGGCATAGTACTGTTGAACCTGGCCTATGTCAAGGTTGTGCGGATCCAGGAGATGCTGGGTGGTGTCGAAACTAATCGCAGTGTCCCGCGGGCCGTCCAGAGGAGCATGGCTATGTGCGTCTCAAGGGACACATAATGATTAGTACCGACGTTGTACTGGTGCTCGCACATCAACTACCAAGGGCATATTTCCCATCCCAAGATAGCCGCGGCCAATAGACCCGGTCATTAATTTGTGATCTTAACATCTGCTATAAAGGCCCTTTTAGGGCCGCTAACCTACTATGTGACACGAATCCTGACTGGGCACGCCCAGTTTGAGTAAATCCTCAACAGATACCTGCGTACTTTGCACTTCTGAAGAGCCGGATGACGTTGATTACACAGTGGCCAACTGTTCGGCGCTGAGCCACCGCTGCACCGGCAAGAACTACGCAGAGACTGGCGAGAACACTCGCCTTATTGTCACCAGCATGATGTCTAGCCAGTCTGACTGACATAAGTGACTTAGGTACTGAGATGGTGTATTACGGGAAAAGACGCACCTGAAGGAGATCCGATGAGCGCGGCTGACTCGCGCAGTTCAGTACACAAAATTCCAATGCGCGGTTGAACAATTTCAAAGCGGGTGGGGGGCGCTGGAGGAGGTGGTGTTTAGTGGGTATTACACGCGGATAGGATAGAGTCCAATTATCTCTGTCACCGGTGTCGAGTTCCACACTACCCGCCAACAACTTCAGAAAGCGCGCGTAAATGCACTTTTCACTCTCACTACAAAAAAGCGTTAAGCTGGGAAGGTCAGACCATCGGGTAACGGTGGCTCTGATGCGTTCATCAATGAATACAGAGCGACCACTGCTGAAGGGACCATCTTTGCGGGCATGACTAAGAAGAGGTGGAAGCCACTGTCCGCGAGGCCACAGGGGCAATTATGATCCTACAGAACGTAGACTCCTTCCTAGGCCCCAAACTACGCCAAGAGGTGAGCACAAATCTCGATCTCACCTCAGAGCACGCGCCAGGCGCCAGGCGTTCAGAAGAAGGTATGACTGAGAAGCAATGACGCCTGAAAACAGCTTGTCACCGTCACGTGTTTTAGCTTAGCGTATGAATAACATGAGGAGATAACATTGGTCACAGTAGTATGCAGGCCCGATGAGTATGTAAAGATAGCTATATGCTTTAATTACTAGAAGATTGGCCACTTGGCTAAGAGAAGTGGAAGTTGACGGCTGGCGGTGCCACAAATGTGGAGAGGTCGGCCATATCATAAAGAACTGCACTGCCGCAGACAAGTGCTACGCGTGCGCGAAAGAGGGATACGTGGCAAACTCTATGGCCTGCCCGAAGTTTTGGGGTAAGGGCTGGAGCGAAGTGTAAGAGATGCTGCAGTGTGGAGGTTTTCAGACGATTGAAAACCTGGAGAGTTAGTCAGTAACGCCGGCAGTCTTGCGGCGAGTAACGATTGTTTTCTCTTTCTGAAAATCTGGAACAAATCCATATAGTGAGAATGGAGCTCGGCATAGTCGAGCTGCTCGTCAATATAGGTTCTGACGTTTTGGGGCAGCTCTTAAAATCAAGCGGGAACTTAAGGTAAACTTAAGTCCCTTAAGCCCTCTTGCGCCGAACGCTTCTTCGGCTGCCGCAGAGGCCACCTTGTTCTACGGCTAATAACATTTGGTATGTATTGCAAAGAGATGTTCCAATTAGTTCCAGTTTGACGTAAAGTTGTTGACGTGATTTGTATCAGTTATACCTAAATCAATAGGGACGCCAGCCTCAGCTCAGAGTATGCGTTTCAGGCAGTAATTCAGTTAAGGTTACTTGCAAAGGATTTATTGAGCACCCCGAAGGTATAGGGAGCCTGAGCTGAAAGAGCTCGTCAGCTTTGGTTAATTTTTTTTTGTTGATCCGTCAATAAAAATAAGTATTGTGAGAAAATTATACATTACTCGTAAACTCTGCTGAAAAATACAGTCGTATCCGCATAATGCACCAATATGATCTACCATATTGCTCCACATAATGCATTAACGATGAAGAACTTGATGCACGTGTAATTACAGTGGATCTAATTCAGTATTTCCAATACGAGCTTTTAATTTAATTTAGTATTTCCAGGGCGCTTTTCATGTGGTATATCCATATTCCAGAGCATTAACGCGATAGAAAGCAGTACGATGGCATAATTTTCCATTGAACTCTGCTGATACTAATTTAATACAGCACTTTAAGTTGATTTATACTTTGTCTTTCTACCCGGTGAACGTTTTGCCACCTGACCGTTAGCAGCTAGAATCAGAGCGTGAATACTATGCCGTAATGTAAAACTACGACAGACAATACAGTCAACATTATCGGTAGTACTGTAGATTACTTGCGAGAAGGAATATGTGTGTCGCCGCTGATTTGACTGATAAGCTTGCGGCAGTAGTCATGTTCAAACGGTCTAAGAATACTTAAAAACTGCAAAGAAACGTTGTAGCGTTTAAAAATATGACTTATAAAAGCAGCAAATTACGTTGTAAAATATAACGCATAAAGCGAAGAAAAATTGTAGACGCAAAGCGTGCATTTAGCATTTAATTACGACTTCTGCTGAAAAACTTAATACTGTTCGCAGCAGCCGCCCAATCGTGTAGAGATTTTATCCGCATCGGTTTGCTAATCAGTGTATTTAATATTATTTTATAATAAGTCAATGCTGTTTCACTTAAATTGAGGAATATATACAGTTCTTGTATGGGGTTGCCCTATAATCCTTTATTAAACTAGCACATTTCTGCAGGCAGAACCGGCAATGGCTTAACTCACACCCCTCGTAGAAGGCGACGTTTTAACATACTATGTATGGGCTATGTGCCTGCCGTATACCTGACGACTGTTACATGCAAAACCATGCCAAAGATGCAGGACATTAAATACATCGTTAGCCTTTGTTAAGTTGTTTCAGTAGCTTGTGGAAAGTCTGGCATGAGATACAAAAAGGGGCTCCCAGCTCGCATCGACAAACAAAGCATGAAAAACAAACTGGTTGAAATCTACCAACGTGAGGTGGTTCCTTACCCTGTCAAGGTAAACATCAACCAAAACAGTCTTAAGCATGAAGAGCCTCACTGCTGAGAAAACTGACACTTCTCAGACATTGCCTCCTTCCCCGTAAATGGAAACAAGAGCAACCCGTACCGTTTCGAAAAAAAATAACAAACTCCAACCGCAGCAAAGTATAATATCCTAGGCAACTAATCGACCTTCACGCCTGAATTTCATGGCGTTTGTCTTTCTCGTATTTCTTGGTGAAAATGACAATACACTTCAGCTGGACTAACGTTGTTCAAAATACTATTGTTGAGCTACGTTGTTGAAATGACTACGACGAAAAGTATTATATATTATATTGCAAAGTATTATATGGAGAAATAGTGCTGACAGGGTTGGATTGTTGGTGATAAATAAGAAGTACAGTAAAGAGAGTAGAAAAAACTACAGTCACAGACTACAGGCCATTAGAACGAATACGTGCGTAATTCAAAATGTGTTTGTCGTGTTGTGATTAAACAAAAACTGAGCAAAAATGTGACAGCGAAGTAAATACTGGCAGCAGCAGGCCTTCACTAGGCAACATGCTAGCCTTTTGAAGTGATCTGTTTTCGCTACATCCGTACGCTAAACGCGGCAACTGAAGGGCTCAAAATATCAAAACGACAAGAAACTCTGGGTCGCCTTTTGGAGTACGAGGGTTAAAATCAAAAGTAACGACGACGCATACAACATCCTCGGTTTCACTTTGCGCTGTCGAGCTTGGTGGCGTTGTGGCTTAAGTCTTCGCATCGCAACCGGAGGAGACACATAGGTGCGCGGGTTCGAGCCCCACCGTTGCATATTTGAATTAATGGGGGTTCGTGTATGAAGCAATGTGAAAAACAGTTCCGTGGACGGTAAATCTTGACTGAGGGTCAGCCCGAAAACTTTAGTTTAGGATCAGAGCGCTAGACTAGTAAACAAGAAACTGAGGCAGCTCAAGCTACCTTATAACGTGACTAAATGTAGTGATGATAGTGACGTGCAAGTTCTTCAGATGCATCTAAAGAATTGCGGTTCTGTAGTGTTTATTACCGGCGTTGGAGATACAAGGAGGGCTACCATTTACGAAAGCGCTCCCTGAAAAGTTGAGGCTGCAGGAATCCCAGGCAGATTGCTTAATCTCACCTCCGTCACTCTTGCTCGTCTAATAATAAAACATTCCCTGACAACTGGTATTTTTTAGCTAGATAAAAGGTGTCTACAATATTCAAAGGTACGCTCAATTAAACTTGCCCTGGCTCATCTTTATCAGGAGGGTGTGGACTCTTTCCACAACAACCTTCATTGTCTCTGTGTTTTTTCAGTCTTTTCTGTTGCCGCCTTCAACTATTTAATGCAACCGTTGTTTTTACACATGCTCGAACAATTTGGTCTTGACGGCACTGTCGGGTCCTGGTTTGGGTCATACATAGCAGAGGCTACACGCAATAAAACACATTTACATACACACACACACACACGTCGGGACGCCGCAAGGGTCAATCAAGGCCAATTATCTGTGGTGACGATACGACTGTCACATTTTGTATTTAATCATCTGCAATACAGGCTGACGTAAAAATGATACAGAGTGTGTTCTCCTTGTATGTTAAAATTTCAATCTGATCATACATGTTAGCAAAACTAGATTGACGATGTTTCGCCCTGTCTAAAAGGCTGCGCAGGTTCAGATGGTCAATGGAACTGAAACTCTTCCCCACCGTCAAATGGCTGGGCTTAATTTCACCTGAGACGCTCAGATGACATCGTTACTTAGATGCCCTTACACCTAAAATCTATCCAGTAATTGCATGCATTCTTCGACTAATAGAAACGACCGAATCATAACAGGGGTATATCACGTCGTTCATGACTACAAACATTTGTCGCCAAATAAAATATACAGGGTTAACGATGGTCCTGCTTGCGCTTAAGATGTATAGAGGAGTTATTCCGGATGTTAATGTTTTTCTACAACGGCTGCTGTTAGACGCACGGTTTGCCGTGCAACAAAATTTGTGAGCCGGCGACTATACTTCGGAGTCCCTCGGTCATGCTCTCGCGTACAGTCTGCCGTTTACCTGGACCGAATTTCCCAAAGAAATTTGCCTGCTCACTTCAGTCAGAGTAAATATGCGTGAAATGCAAAATTGAGTAACACGTACAAAATCTAGTCGAAGCTAGTTGCCTGTCAATAAATTAAAGAACGTATGCCATATATGTGAACGGGAGAATTTATAGCAAACCAATTGTTAGCTTCGCATGAAATGAGACATACTGATGTATGAAAAAGAAAATGTTGTTTTTTTTACATATTTTGGTTTACGAAAAGGTATTCATTGAGAAATTGCGACTCCGTCACTAAACCTTAAATTGAAATAAAAAAATATATATATATATATTGAAGATCGTACACAATATTGAAACCAAACCACGCCATTGTTCAACATTGTTTCGCCTCTTAAGCCATACGGAAGATTTAAAAAAATCCTTTCGGCGCTGACTCTCAGCCAAGATTTACCGTCCATAGGACTGTTTTTCGCATTGCTTCATAGACGGACCCCCATTAATACAAATGTTTAACGGTGGGGCTCGAACCCGCGCACCTATGTGTCTTCTCTGGTCGCGAGGCGCAGACGCATGCCACCACGCCACCGGGCTCGACACACGTAAGCTTTAAGAAGCCAGAGTACGATAGTGTTTACTGCTTGCATAACCTGACAAACAAAGCTGTTGGAATAATTTAATGCTGTGCATAGTATATAAAAGCAAGCAGTTTACCGATGGGTACAAGCGTCTATGCCTATACTGTTCGCTTATTATGTTTACAAAGGCGCGTATAAAATGTTCGCACAACTATATTGAAGTTCGTGGTATCTAGTTAGTAACAATAAAAAATCAAATGACCCCGGCCAATTGATCCCATAGGGCACTCGCCACTTCTCCTAATGGCCCATAGCACTGTTCTATGGAGATCTGGGCCATCAGAGAGTGAAGTTTAAGGGCGGAGGTGCGTTTAGTGGGTCTCAGCGGCGTAACATCCATCCGCTGGGGCCGAGTCCCACACAGCTCGAGATGGAAAGCAATATTTCCTACTCGTAGCGGTAGTGCGTAACTGTATTTAACTCTCCTCTAAAAAATTAAAAAATAAAAAATCAAGTAAGACGAACTTCAATTTCGGTTGTGGAAGAAGGGGTTTAGTGCTGTGTAGACTGGACCACTTAGAGTAATGTATTTAACAGAAAAAGTTGTTACCGAAACTATTGCTGAAGGCTCGGGTTTGTTACTGAGCAAACTGCGCACGGATCTAAATGATACGAAGTAACAGGCATAAAAAACGCTGACATACTTTGATCGGCCATCTCTCTGAAATAATTATGGCTATTTATATATATACATATATAAATATATACATATATAGCCATCGATACATGCTCATCAAGAACACACCGACGCCACAAAACACAATGCATACACCCGGAGCTGACAAACCTTATCGCCGAGAGAGATCGCTTGTGGCGCTCTTTGCAGAGCATCCGTAAACGATCCCCAAACAGCATACGCGTACTGAGACTGCGAGAAGAGTACACCAAGATGAGAAATAAAGTGCAAAATCGACGGATCAAACTGGAGCGCCATCGACTTCGGGGTATGGTCGATAGGGACTCGACCAACGGCCGACCGATCTGTGCGGCGCGCAAAACAGGTTGACAAAGTGCCCCCGGTGCCCAAGCTGTATATTGACGTCGAAGCGATCACGGAGCCCGCAAAGGTCTCAGAGGCCCTTAAAAAAAAATCACTAATAGTGTTGCCTCATCCTTGCCAAATAATCCCATGAATGAGCGTGTTCATTCTACTCAATGAGTGAGTGAAATAAACATATGTGAATTAAATAAATCAGCGTGTTATTAAAGAACATCTACCAGAACACACCGAGACGATATTCAGTTTTAAAAAGGTGACGAAACTACAAGTGTGACCTTTACCTAGTGGTATTGGCGATCCAGCAGCCAGCTACGACGATTTGCAGTCTCACATTATCCACCACGTAAGATCTCATATCGCTGATCCCCTGACACACATAATTAATACCATGATAGAAGAAGCAGCGTATCCTAGCCGCTTAAAGATCGCCAGAGTGGTACCGATCCACAAATATGGTAGTTTGAGCGACACGTCAGACTACCGTCCAGTGAGTATTTTACCTGTTTTAAACAACATTATTGAAAAAAACACTTGTTAGCCAAATGATGAGGCATCTCGCAAGCAACAACATGCTCTCAGGCAACCAATTTGGATTTCGCAAAACCGGGGCAGTGGAGGGCACCCGTTTCGAGCTGGATAAAGGACTATTTTGTGCAGCACCTTTTTAGATCCTAGATGCGCCTTTGACAGTGGTCGTTCAGATATTCTCCTACTCAAATTCAAGCACCTGGGCTTTGACGATCACGCCATCAAACTGCTATTGGCATACTTCCTCGGGCGTCACCAGCTTGTGGACGTGGGGGAACCCGGTCGGAACTGCTCCCGGGTTTGCTAGGTATACCTCAGGGCTCGTGCATTGGCCCACTAGCCTTCCTCTGCTTTATAAATGATATAGAAAATTTCGCACGAGGAGCCGCCATCATTTATGCTGATGACAGCACTTTTACATATGTTAGGCAGTCTGGTGAGGAGGTACACCGGGTGATGATGCAGGATGTCACTGCCCTTAACGCTTGGTGTGCAGCAAACTGTATTGCTATCAACGCAAAGAAAACTTAAGTGGTGGTCTTCTGACAGGGTAACGCCATTCCTTGAATGCCACCTGTAATCATAAATGGCCACCTGATACAACCCAGCGACTGTGTCAAGGTCCTGGGTGTAGCAGTAGATGCAAAACTCTCTGGCAACGCGCATGCAGAGACCCTTATCCGTCGACTTGCTGTCATCACAAACTCATCAAAATACATCAAGAACCAAATTGGAGCATCTTCATGCAAGCTGCTCTACAACGCCTTTTTCTTGAGTCACCTTACGTACGGATCGGAATTCTGGAATGCCTGCAGTAAAGGTTGGGCGGAGCGACTGAGTATGGCGCAGGGGCGCTTTCTTCGTATGTTTCCGGGATTGGCCAGTCGAGAGAGAAAACAACACAATATATTAGATATAGAAAATACCATGCGCTATTTAATCTTGATAGTGATTTTTAAGAATACCCATGGGATTGGGCCGAAGATACTAAAACTTGATCGCCTTGGAGGGGCGAGAGAGACCAGAGCCTCTAACACGGTCACACTGAAGATCCGCATGCATCGAAGCAGCAAGGACAGCCCTGCTAGCTTGCGTTGTTTGAAATCCTTAAATAACTTTACGGAGAATTTAGTCGCACCTATTACCCCGTCAATAATGGATACACTAGTCTTCCTAATTGAGGGAGGGGGGAGGGGGTGGGGAGCAGCCAGGCCCTCATGGTCTCGACGCACCCTCACAGGACGGATTACAAAATGGCATCCCCCTATCCAACCGCAGGTAGACATGCGGGATGATAGGCAGGGATAGAGCTGATTGAAGGAGAACGGCAGGGACGCCTCTCCACGGTTTCGATGTAATGCCAAAGTAATACCGAGCCTGGGGGGGTGGGGAGGAATCCGGGTTTAGTGGGTTTGCGAGTCTCACACTAGTCACGCAGGCTGCTAGTGGCGCATGTGCATCATGCATTACCGAAACCTCCCAGAACAAAAAAAAAAAAAAAAAAAAAAAAAAAAAAAAAGTCTTCCTAAATTGACTCTCGCATAGAGGTAAACACAAGTGATTTCATTCCGGCTGCAGACTTTTTACCAACACAATGGTAACTGTAGTAGGTTTAAATTACTATAGACTCCTTGCAAATGGAACGTTAGGACTGCAGTAGCAGGAATAAAAGCGTCCGATGTTTGCGACATCAACCCATGTAAAACCGTAGCCGCAGCCGTGTCCGAAGATGCGCATCTGGCTGCGATGGTCAAGTACGATGCTTGTAGCGCTGTCGGCGTCTGCAAAACAGTCCGGGGAACGGTTTTCTGCCCACCGGATGTTAGGCTCGCTGAGCAACAAGAGGTCGGCTCCTACTCTGCTGTTGACCTCCTGGAGCATGTTGTGCGCGCCTCTGCTGCGATTGCAGTTAAGCTGGAGTACTTTACGAACTGCCGTCATTGTCGTTGGTGGGCGTGGCTTGCTTGTTAGATGCCTTCGTTGCACGAGGGTCCAGAGGAGGCGATGTCTGTACCCTCTTGCGGCTTTTTTGGGTGACCAGGGTGAACCCCTCGTCGTCCACGGCGTCACTTGGGGTGGTCCTCGTGGGTAAGCGGGGTTGGGTTTGGCACTCGTATTATCGCGAGGTGCGCGGCCGTTGGCCAGGTGCCGCGGCGGCGGAGCTCCGCCAGTTGCTCTCTGTACTTTGGACAAGCGGCAACGTTGGCCGCGTGTCCTGCTTCGCCGCAGTTATAGCAGGTCGCCGCCGCTTTGCATTCTCTCGAGAGGTGCCCAACTACCCCGCACCTGTGGCAGCGCTTACCTGTGACGACCGCGCCAGTGCACGAGGGAGCAGAGTGGCCCACTCGTTGACAGCGCTGGCACGTCGGAACGGTCATCCACTCTGAGATTGGGCACGAGGACCACCCCATGTGAATGCGTTTGATGTTTAGGAGCCTGGCGGCGTCG
>QVRM01004509.1:0-47500 GCA_003439945.1 Dermanyssus gallinae
GGTAGAGGGGAAACGTAGGCATACTCCCAACCGACATACAGACAGACAACCCCTACACATACTCCTACATAGATACATACCATACATATATGTATGGGGGTAGGCGGCATCATGTCTACGACGACGAAGACTATTGTATCGTAGCCCTCAGAGTAGCTATAGAACGAGTTTAGTAGAAGTAGGAGCGGGTTGTAGTAAGTGGCCAGAGAGTAAAATTGTATATCTGAAAGCGTAAACAGTAAAAATAATAATAATAATAATAATAACAATGGGAATAACAAAACGATCATAACTGTTGAAATACAAACGACAACAAGAAGAATAACAATATATATATATATATATATATATATATATATATATATATAATATATATATATATATATATATATTTCGTTGTTATCATTGTTGTCGTTTGTATTCAAAAAGTTATGATAGTTTTACCATTCCCATTGTTGTTGTTCCTCTTATTCTTATCAATATTACCTCTGTTGCTTTTTGTTATTTGTTTATTGCGGTACATATGCATCCATATATCACTTTGTTTAGGGTTGATAACATTTTATATAGCACTCCTAACTATTTGCATTAACATGTAAATGGTCACCGGAAAATATGATTGAAAAAGCTGAGCATTAGCTGCTACGTGTAGCGCATTTTTTGTACCTCGAGAGTTTATTGATTGATAACAATAAGAACAACATTATTAGCAAGAACAGCGATTATAAGAAGCTGGCGTTGCCCTGCGAGCGTATTCAATATTAGACACAAAGTTGCGCTTAATTGATAATGCCATAGCAATGTCAAATCCACAAATGTGCAATGATGTCACATATGTTAGAGTAAAATGGATAACAAACAGATCTTACAACGACAATATTAATGGCAACCAAAACAACTATAACGAATAGAATAAAAACAATAAAACCAGAAACTCAAATGACACTAACTACAAAATCTTTAGCCTAAATCAACGAGGGAGCGGAATTTTGCCTCAGTGCATTGCGTCCATAACAAAAACATCTACTACTACAAACATCACCGCAAGTACAGTGCATACGATCATGATTTGTAATGCTATATATATATATATATATATATATATATAATATATATATATATCACATTAAGCGTGCGTAGTTTACTAAACCGTATTTCAGTGCTCATTTTTCATGCCGGATTTTTCAGGCTCATTGTCACGGGAATTCTAAAGAGCATTCTAGGGAGTTAAGCAGTTCACATGTTAGCTGATGTCGACGAGGTAGACGAGTGCCTTTGACGCCAGCCGACTAAATTTGGGTTACAAATGCACAGCATGACTCTTGCTTCTTGTTCAGAGGAATCTGGCCTTTGTTCGACGGGTTAGCGGATTAACGATATAAACAACCACGACAGTATACTACTACAGAAGACAGAAACAGTAACAACAACAATAACACACAGCAACAACAACAACAATGCGAACGCAGGAGTCAATGTTGGCTGCACAGGAAGGCTGGACTGGAAATCAAAAAGCAAACAGGAAAAAAGAGGCGAGGGGTTGCGAGTTATGACCATCGCTGCCACCATTGGCGACTTCAAAGGAGGTTTTGCCGCGCCACGCGCGCAGTATGTGTGTATGCATGTAAGTGCAGATAATATATATATTTATTTATTTATATATATATATATTGTTTTTTAAGTAAGTGTATGCACGACACTGATACCAGAACGGAACGGCAGCGCCTCGTCACCGGAGATACGGAGCGATGTCCAGCCTTACGAAAACGACACTAACAGTATAGACATGCCAACAAACAGACATACATACATACATACAAACAAACAAACGGACAGACAGGAAGCTACAATCTGAAGCCGCAATAACGCTTACGGCCGCACACGGCTGCGGCGTCAAATACGCCGCAACCGGCAACGTTGTTGATCATTTCAGCTTCTGCGACGTCGAGCTCGGGGCCGGTCCAATTCCACCCGAGTTCAGGTGCGCTTGCATCGCCATTGACCAAGCGAGCGGACCAACGGACGCACGACGTGATCCAATTTATACGTTGTGGTTGTTGTTGTTGTTGTTGTTGTCGTTATCGCTGCTTTTATTGTTGCTCTTATTGTTGTTGTTGTTGTTGTTATTGTTGCTGTCACTCTCATTGTTTTTATTGCTGTTTTTTGTTGTCGTCGCTGCTTTGAGTGTTGCTCTCATTGTTGCTGTTGTTGTTATTGTTGCTGTCATTGTTGTTGTTGTTGTTGTTGCTGTTGTTGTTGTTATTATTGTTTTTGTTGTTGTTGTTACTGTTGTTGTTGTTATTGTTGCTGCCACTCTCATTGTTTTTGTTGTTATTGTTGCTGTCACTGTTGTTGTTATTGATAGTATTGCCGTCGTCGCTGCTGTCCGCTGTCAAAAGACATTTTGCCGGCATTCTTCGTTGCAGGCTCGTTGCACGCATATGCAGCTTCGAGACCAAAAATAATACGAAAACAATGGCACGGATCTGGAAACCTCCTAGATCAGGTTGGACAAATGTTTGCATAGATATTCGTCCCGCACTGCAATAGCGCCGTTGTCGACGCTCACCATACTGGCGTTACGGTTGCTGTTGCTACGTTAATGCACACTACTGTGGCTATCACAGAGTGTCGGTACTTTGTGGTGCTTTTTACTACTTCTACTACTACTACTACTACTACTACTATACCGTCATGATTGAAAAATGGCAGAAATGCTGTGCTGTTCTGTCCTAGAACACTGTCAATGTTTGGAGCGGTTTCTCGAACTACACAGTCACTGGACGGCCCTTTGTCGCACCGTTCTTGGTTTATGTTATTCTCGCCGTTATTGTAGTGGTTGCTTTTGTTGTTGTTGTTGTTGTTGTTGGTTTGTTGTTGTTGATTCTTCTACGACTACAACATGTATTGTTGGTAAGGGTTAGCCTACTTTTACTTTGTTTTCAGTTCTGTGATTTTGTTTTGCGCAACAAATGCTGCCACTGTTACTGCTGCGGTCGCAATAGCTGTTGACATTTGCTTCGCAATGTTTTCTGTGAACAAAGGTGTTTGATTGATCCTTTGATGATGCCGATCACCGTTGTCTGAGCTAACGCAAAGAAAACACTGAAAGCAAACGAATATATTGAAGATCATCAACATTCGGTACTTTGTTGAACTTTGAAAATCGTGAGTCCTCTGTAGTAGACATGCAAAGCCACATGGCACGCTCAGTGCGCATTGGACAATGGCACAATACAGTAGGGAAATTATATATATATATATATATATATATATATATATAATTTAAACCTAATGTTAAGCAAGTCAAGGGCTACGCACATATTCTATGTTCAGTTAAACTGGACTTCGGATACGAAAAATAAATTGTTTGACGTGTTGATTCGTTCGATTGTTCTGACCGAGAATCTCGGAAAAATAGTGCTTGCGCTTTGTTTCCTTACACAGCATGTTCTACAACTGAAACACATTGCTCTGTTGTTCAACTAAATTCTGTTAGTATCACTCGAATTGTGTATAATACACATTTCATGTATAATGTTGGCCTCACAGTAGTTTATCTGTCTCCATCTTTCTGGCGAAAAAAGTAGTGCAACCCTTTATGCTCCATTGGTGCGCATTCCACTACTAGTGCTTTTGATGTCAAATATAAATATAAACTAACCAAATTCCAGTACACGAACTGAAACATTTAAACATTTACTATGAAAGTCATTTTAGTACAAAGGCTCCATTGGCATAACCTGCTAGCGTATTGGTAGACAGCCGTACGACTCAAATGAAGGCTAATAAATAGAATCGCAACTGTCATGTAGAATATATTGTGTAAATGTATTACCTTGCCCCAGCGGCTGACATATTTATAAATATAGGATTTTCTTTACTTTATACCAGAGCACAGACAAACTGACGATAACAATATGCCAAAAAAGCTGAATATGTGGTCGTGAAACTCAAGAAATTATACATGACTGATTATATTAATAGCAGCTAGTTTAAATTGGCGTTGAAAAAAATGCCTAGCATTTACCCGTAACGCATATACTAATTTAATCTAGAAATTGATTATGTTTCTTAGCTTTAGCGTTTCACATTGCATCTGAATCACACGAGGTTGTCGATAAAATTTAGCAAAATTTTCAAGGGAGAGTAGCGACCGTTCGAGGGCACGCCATAGCGATAATTACTTTAACGAAAGTAGGAGAAGAAACTGAATACCTATTGGCGGAAGTGCTAAAGATACAAGGAGTCATTTTCACTGCCGAACTGGTTATGCATTAGGCGGATTGACAGGAAGTTCATAGACACAAATAACAAATATGTGTGTACGCAAATACAAACCTATCTATTTACACATATATACAAATACATATATGTGTATATAACGATTGACGGGACGGTGCGGGCGAAATGAGAGCAGAGACCCTGCCGTCAAGCAGCTAGGTTGAATTCCGGCGCGACACATACTCTGCAGAAGCGGTAATTTTTAACGTTTCTCAGCAACTGAGTTAAGGCTAATATGAAGAAAACAAAAACAAACCAAAACCATATACATGCGAGTATAAGCATGCTAATAGATGCACGCAAGCGTCTCTCTCACACACACAAACACACGCAGATCATTTCTCCTCCCTGAGAAATACCTCACTGCGTCTGTGGCAATTGGCTTTCTAACAAGCCGCTAACAGGCGCTACCAGCAAACGAAAACACGACTTGGTTCGTTAAGCAGTTGCCATTTATTTAGTTAACTCGTGTCATGTGTTCTGTCAAATAAACACACATTTATCAAAGACCACCATCGCGTGCGCACACGTAGTGTTGTTACACAGCGTACACACTTCTCAGCTTATTACACACGTCCTAATGAATAGTTTGCTTTAATTATGTGGCACACTCACTCGCAGTCACACTCACACTCATAATCGAACACATACGCCCGACCACGCTTCCACATTGTCCTCATTCATACACTCGGCCCTTTCTCATCAAGCATCATTTCACCACAATACACTGTGATAAATCAACCCGGTGTACTACCGGAATTGCGTGCGATGGTAACGTGAGCACACACCCTACATCATACACAGATAGATAGATTACATTCACCTTAGTTCGGCCTTGAGCGCCCTCTGGATGAATCATATGTAGCGTTTCGATCTGAGCCCATGGCGTCAATTGATGGTGGTTGAGTTTCCACCCAGTATCAGCAGTAGACGGGTAGCCGATTTTACTAGTGCTGTTCAAATTGTCTGCTACCCAATCTAATGTTTTGAAGCTATGCGCATCTCTGTTTGTTGCGGTTTTTGTTTGTGTGTGGCTCGAAACTTGGCCGCCATCAGGCACGGCCGTCTTCTGAAGTTTTGAAGTTGTTGCCATATAACAATACCGATTGGTCTGCGCGTTAAGCTGTAGCATCATCGCCGACGACGATTAGATTGGTGAGGTGACATTTCGCATAGACACCATTCGCCAGACGTTATTGTGAGGTTCCGAATATAATTTAGGTCAGCTTCAAGTCAGGTAGCTTCAAGTGTTCATTTGTCTAGGTAGCGCCTCGAATTGTCTGTTTTTTTTTCCTCCTAAATAAAGCAATAAACACGAACAAGTGTGTCGACTCTGAGCCATCGTTGCTTGTCGTTCCTTGTTGTAGCGCCCATGCAGGTGAGTGGACGATCCTTCGTTCGAATGCTGTACTGTATTGCGAAAAACAAATGCAATAACAGCGACGCTGCTATCGTCATGCTGACATATTGTAGACCATTGCTGCTATTGGCCTACAAGGCCCGCTCCGTCCAGATCAAGACTGGCCGATACGTCAGGTCAGTGTCCTGCTTTGCGTGAAAGCTTCTTGCCTAACAACAATAATAGTAATAATAATAATAATAATAAGTAGTAATAGTAAGATAAATATGACTATGAACAACAATAATAATAATCATGCATCATTAGGAATCGTAGTATTATACTCGTACAAAAGAAAAGGCAAACGCAGCTTAAAATCGATGGGGTCCATTGAAGTCTGTAGCCGTCCGAGAGCAACGGATTCGCGAGTTGACCTCTTCTCGGGTACGCCTTCCGGAAGAAGTCGCGCGTGTAATAGCTAAGCATTCGGCTAACGATGTTGTTGAACCCCACCTGAGCACGCAATCACACACCGATTCACAGCCGCGTGATAGGAAAATGTGCCTTTCACACAGACGACATCTCGACAATTGGCCCTATTTGCTATTATTTTAACGTTACCAACTCTCAGCCGGTGGCGTTTATGTTTCTGCCATTGTCACTGATGTGTCGTGGGACTCGACAGTCCCGCAAGTCAATATTGTCGACACGCACACTATTCTATCTAGTAATCTATCTGCTCACGCGTTCACATTTACACTCAGAGACAGAATCGCGCCATCCGCAACTCTTCGTACGTGTTCACCCTGTTGTTCACCAAGCTCGTCAAGCTTCGCCTTGTCTCATGTAAAATCATGTATCACCTCTGATATCTGATGGTAGTCTGCTTGCTGCAAAAAACGTTTGCCGTCATGTCCCTATAGGACACCTGTTCGGGGGCCAATTCAAACATGTGTAGATACAGCGAATAAAAAGCCACCAGCCAAGGAAAACCCTCGCTCGTCCGAAATGCCGTATCACCTAGTAGATAGAGACTGTTACACTCACGTGCGTGAAATAATTCTGGGCTTGAGCGAAGCGTTCCTTTTTTGTTCTGTCTTTAGAAATACATAAAGTAGGTAGTGAGTTTACCTAGTGTCAGAGGTAAATAATAGCAAAATGCAAACGCCAAGAGTTTAGATAATATTGTAGAGGTTTCTCAGTGTTTCAACTTGTTCTTAATTGTAAGTTTCACTGACTGTGGCTTAGATACTCAGTGTGTCACGGCAGAAATGCACCTTATTACCCTTTAGAATAAAAAACCAAACCAATCTCAAATTCAAAATGCGTTTTTGTGCAGGCATGTACAACCAAGCCCAACAACGGGTCTCTATTTTCGACTCCAGAACCGTCGGTGTAAGCGCGCTAGAGGTTTAGTTCGACTCGGCTTTGTCGACTGTGTGATCACAAACGCGTGCTGCTCAACAAAAAAAGCCACGCCATGATTTTCACTTGGTGAACCAGTAAGAAGTTGGCCCGAAACCCGTATTTAGTGAAAGATCTCTGTTGATCAACTTTCTGAAACAGTCTATATATATGCCTTACAAACACGCTTCCGTTTTGTTTGCAGACTATATTGCTACATATATGCATGACTACTGATAAAAAGTATAATATTTATAATAATAATATAAATATTCATTAGCATTATCATAGGAAAGTTAATTATTTCGATAAATACGCGTGTCTTCGTGGGCATTTCACCCACTTAGCCAACGGTTAGGTTCTACGTGGGTGGCTACGGCAAGGCCATTGTTATGTATCGGATGCGTGCATTCTGTTCTACACGCGCTGCTAATCAGCATCACAGTATTTCTTCTCTTCTAGCATCGGTTTCACGGCGCAACTGGATAACTTCTCTATGTATTTGCTGATCCCAAGCCCTTCTTCCAGCAGCCTACTTCGTGTGGCCTCTACGCACGCGATGTCCATCTATGCCTGGCTAAAGGTCTACTTCGCTGTGCATTGCAGGTTCCTCCGCCGTTGTTGGTGTTGTTATTATTCCTGGTTGTCGGCACGAACGGGGGTTTGAACTCTTGCTGTAGTAGCAGTAGTAGTAGTAGTAGTAGTAGTTGCTTTGCTCTCCTCCTTCCAGTTAAAATGTTTGCAGCACGATACAGTTGTCATACTCGCGTAGCATCTAGTAGCATCTTCCAATGTTTCCAGCGAGCAAAGACCGGAACACATGCGTACGCAGTACGACTAGCTACCGTGTACAGGAGACCAGCTAGATACAGACAAATGTAGGCTTGTCGCACTCGCCGCACAAGTACGTGGTGATCGATAGGCTATTTTGATGCGAGCCGCCATTGCTGCCGGCACGAATCTTGCGGTACGTACAACCTGTGAGGTGGACACAACGAACGGTGAAACGTGTCGTCTGGCCTGGTGCGACGGACTCAACGGTAGGCCGACTTGGTCGGTGAGCCGCTTAAAGGGTGGGGTCGTCGTCGACGTTCCGTGGACAGGACATATTTAGGCCTAACAAGCCGTCGGCCTATCCATCGCCTGGAACAGACGACTTTTGTCCCGGGCACACACAGTCCCTCACACACCGGTTAGCTGTGGCGTTTGATCCTGGTTCCTGACTGGCCAGCGAGTAGCCAGTGCGCCTATCGACTTGCACTGTACCAACAGCAATACTTAGAGAGTGCCCGCTGCGCTATTAGAGAGCGCTATCTGCACCTGTCTCTCTCTCTCTTCTAGGTTTTGTCGCTTGCTTGCTCGAACCACAGAGATAGATGTAGGCGGTTTTACCTACTAGCCGCGCCCGTACGTGAACTGGCGCTCGTGTCCGTGGTCGATATTCTCCACTTTGCCACTGTCGAGGCTCAGACAAGCAGGAGCGTCGTATAGAAGAAGAACGTTCCAATGCAATAGCTCTTTGGAGAGACTACAAGCTACAATAGCTCGTAGCTTGCTGCAAGCACCGACCGCTTCCCGTACCCAGTCGTCGTCGTCGTCGTCGTCGCGTGAACCCGCGCCCGCATAGAGCTCTATAATTCCTCGAGCGATCGAGGATTGGTCAGTAGCTCTCGCGTCAGACGCCACGCTTGTTTGGCGGCGCTCTCCAGGGCCGACGCCGACTTTCCCTTAAACAGGTCGAGATGTGGCAGAAAGTAGTGCGGGCAGCGTCGGCACTGCAGACACGAGATCAGCTGGAGCAGGATGCCGTTGATGCGGTCCCCGAGACACGTCTCTTCCCAGTCCTGATCCCTAGGGTGCTTCTCGCACTCGTAGAGCAGCAGGGTTTTTAGGTGGTACGACGTCACGGGATTGCCGGGCAGGTCGAGGTGCCGGTCGCGCAGCGTCTTCAGCAGGCTGAGACAGCGCCGCCGACATCCGCCCGAGTTGAGGAGCCGGTTCTCGGCGTCGAGAAACGACAGCACCCACGCGTCGCCCTCCATCGACGACTGTTTGCCCTGTAGGGTGACGCACTCCTTCGAGAGCAGGTCGAAGCCCTCGGCCTTCACCTCGGTGACGACGGCTGGCCCAGGCCAGGGCACGTGCGGTAGCGGCCAGTGTGTGGCCGAGCGCGGCCAGAGGCCGGCGCAGCGGAACGCCGGCGTGATCTGGACGACGTAGCGCTCCCTGATCCTCAACTTGACTTCGGTCGTGTCGGAGATCATCTTGACGCAGTCCCGGTACGCCGACTTGTCGCACGCCTGCGCGACAAGCGTCTGAAAGCGGGAGCGTATCTTTCGCGCGGACAGATAGCCCGACGCGGTGATGAACTCGACCCAGAGCGACATCGATCGCTTCCGACCGTCGGACAACTTGAGAACGGCGCACCCAGGGAGCGACCCGTCGTCCACGAAGTTGAACACTCCCATTTGGTTCAGGTAGAGGATAACTTCGAACTCCGTGGGTGATATGACATCGATTCCTTCATAGCGGCCATGGCCGGTTTCGCTGAGCGAACTCACGAACCGGGGTTCCTGTACCTCGACTTCTTTCAGGACGTCTTGCACGACTCGGCATACTTCGCGCAGGGTTTTCGCGATGCCGATCTTTCGTGACTGAACTCGATCCGCGTAGAACTTGTTCAACTGGTACAGGAGACGCGATTGCGCCCCGGTCATGTCTTGCGGGACTAGCATTTTGCCGACTTCGTATGCTGCTGTCGTCGTCGTTGTTGTTGCGTTTGTTACATGCGTTGCACACGATGTCGTTGTTGTTGTTGTTATTGCTATGTCGACGCTATTGTTGCAGATGTTATTGTTGTGGTTGCTCGATGACGCCGATGGTGTGCGGCTGGACTGAACTAAGATATCGCGTAGAGAGGCGTAGCCCACCTCTACTGCAGATCGCAAGTTCGTCGGCTAATTAGAAAGGATGCTTCGCCAATGATGGCTCCACGTTGACTTCGAGTTGTCTTGACTACAATATACCAAGGGAATTAATAATATAGTAATATATATATTATTATTATCATCGTCTTACTACTACCTATTAGGCGACCTTCTGTACACGACTAATCCAAGAGAGCCTTCCAGACACCAATCACAGTTGGAGAAATTCGTCGTATCTGTTTCCGTCCTCGTAGTGGTTGTTGTTGTTGTTGCTGATGTAAATATTGTTGCCGTTGCTTTTGTTGTTGTTGTCGCTGCTGTTGTCGCTATCACCTGCTACTTCCAAACGGTATCCATCCCATAACTGGTAAGATTGACATATATACACAGCAATCACGTACACAAACACGTCCTATTCTGCACCACGCAACACATTATCAGACGAGAGAAGAAGAAGAAGAAGAAGAAGAAGGGTTCATAGACGTAAGCTTTTTCTTGTTTGTTGATCTAGCCTATTCCGTTCATTCTCCCTGTATCAATCTCGATCTCTGATTGTTTTGCTCTCGATTCTGGTCTATTTTTCGGTTGACATGTTTTTGCTTCTCCTTCCCGGGGTGCTGCTTCAGCCCGATATTCCTGTCGTAATGACAGGTGCTCTTCGTCGTCGTCGTCGTTCGTCGTCCCAAGGACAAGATAGATCGAAACCTATACTGTTTGGCAGTATGCTGTTTACGCCGTCTTCGCCAAGCAATTCACCGCAGCATGGGCCGGTGGTGTTGTTGTTGTTGTTGCGGCCGGCCTGTCAACAAACACAAACATCGACACACCAGGACACCGAACTAGCGCCGCACCGAGAACACCGAGCGGATGGATGGAGGTGGGGTGGTGGAGTGGTGGTGGCCCACGCCGACGACGAACAAAACCGAAACGACCGCCGAACAGAACCGAAACACGCAGAAGTCACCTTGCTCCGCCTAGGCCCAACCAACCTCCGGCTCGAGTGGCGCCGGTGGTGGTCGACGTAATGGTGGTGGTGGTGGACATGCCGGGTCGGATGTTGGTGCCGATGGTTCTGGTGCTGAGCAGCCCCCAGGTCAGCCCCAGCCGAAGGGAAGACTTCGTGTGTCTGTGCTGGCACCATCACAAGCTTCTTCCATTATTCGTACGGTTAACGCCAGCACCGCCGCCGCCGCTGCCGTATCAGCAGTCTACCGTAACCACCGTCAGCAGCAGCAGCAGCAACAACAGCCGCCGCTGCCGATACCCACCGCTGCCGCAGCGACGTCAATGGTCACGACGATGGTCAAGGATCGCGAACCGCCACGATGATTGTGAGGTCGTACGTAGTATCACCTCAGCGGTAAGGCTGGCCAGCGTCGATCAGCGACCAGTCCAACGATGAGGACGACGCGAAGACGATATCGTTGATATCGGCTGCAGAAGGCGAGAGATAGGTCCGAGATAGCTCGGGCAAATCACTTGGTCCGAAAAGATCAGGGCAAACCACTCGGTAGCGGCGGCGGCGGCGGCAGCAGCAGCAGCAGCATTGGCGACAATCGCGCGCGGCCCTCACCGGTCAAAACTTGACGTCGTTGTTGGCCGCTGCGGGCGATGCGATCAACGAATGGTCAGTGGCTCCTCGGGCCAGCAGGACGCCCGCAGCTAGGCCCGACGCAGCCGAAGCAGCAACAGAACCAACCAACGAACGAACCAACCAGTATCGTAGTCGGTGGTATCGTTGTTTCGTTGTCGACGGTGTCGTCGTTGGTATCGTGGTCGTTGCCGTCGTCGTCGTCGTCGTTGGTATCGTGGCCTCCTTCGTCGTCTCGACGAGCAAGGCAGGTTTTCTCGATCTCTCCTGCGTCCACCTCCTCGTCCTCCTCGCCCGAACGTACGTCTCAAACGAAGACCGACAAGCCGACGGAAGGGCGAATGCACGGACACACGAACGAACAGACAAACAGACGGACGGACGGATGAACGAACCGAGAACCCGACAAGCTGCTGCTGTCGTTGTTGCTACTGCTGTTAAGGCTGCCAACTGCTGCTGCTGCCTGCTACGGAGCTGCGGCACCCGCTGCTGGTGGAGCTGCTTCAGAGCAAACAGCAGCCACCGGTCAGAGCAAGCAGAGCCGCCTCGTCACCCCACCTCCCCCCACCCCCCGCCGTCCGCCCGACACGGCGCCATCACCCCTCCTCCCCTCCGCCGAGCGGCCATGGCCCAGAGGCTCCGCCCACACGACCCGCCCTGGCGCCGCCCACCCAACAAAATGGCGCCACAGCTCTCCCGAAGATGTGCGGCGTATCTGCGACTCGCTGAAATCTCGCTGGCAGTGGCGGCGGCTTTATCTCCTGCGACGGCGGCTGCTGCTTCTGCTGTTGCTGGCGATGATGATGATGATGACGACGACAATGATGATTACAATGATGACGACGATAATGGTAATGATGATAATGATGATGATGTCGTGTCGTCCGCCCGAGTCGGTGCCGGCGTCTGCTGGGGCAGCTGCTAAAGCCGATGTTTACCACCCGTCGTCATCTTCGACGGGTTGTTGTTATTGCTTCTGCGGTTGTTGTTGTTGTTATTGCCTCTGCGGTTGTTGTTGTTGTTGCTGCTGCTATTGTTAATGCTTCTGCAGTTGTTGTTCTTGTTGCTGTTGCTATGATTGTTATTGCTACTATTGTTGTATTTGTTGACTTGATTGTTGTTGTTCGGTTGCTGGTGACAATACCACGTCGTGTCAGTTAGTAGTAGTTTACGATACTTGCCGAGACAAGCTAGCCAGATTTCAGCTGTTGCGTGCTAAAAAAACTAAATTTTAAAACTTAAAAAACAAACAAGTAACTAAGGGTACGACAAGAAAAATGCCTGAAGAAAGACCACTAGCCCCAAAAGCGATTTGTGAATAGACGACTAAGTTGCAAGAAAACGCGAGTGTGTTAAAGCTAAATAATTGAATGACACAGACAGAGTTATCTAGCCACAATTAATGTTGGTATTGCTTTGTAGAGCATTGAGCAATGTGTCTCCAATATTAGTAGTACGATCAGTATGATTGCTATTGTTGCCATCATCATTGTTCCGCAACTAACTCCAAGCCAATGCTGGTGAGGCCTTGGCCAATACTTTTATTGCTTCTGCTGCTGTTAAAGTATGGCACCATTGTGAGTTTGACAGAACAATATTAGCGCCGTTAGCGATCAGTTCGGCCAGTTCCAAACGTATAACAGCAACGAAACAACAAAGACGAGATACATTTTAGTGCCAGCTCATCGATGCAGTCAGCAACAACATACGATTCAACGACGAAAACTAGACAAAAACAAAATAAAAGATAAAGCCAAAAACGAGCGCCTGTATGCGCAAGCACTAGAGCTTGAATATCTAGCCACAACCTCCAGCGCAGAGCAGATGCCAGATGTTTCCGAAGATAACATAATTCAGTCTCTGGTTGAGCTCGAACAGTTACGTCTATAAATACGTGGATACTTTTGCGGTATTTTGACTATAATATCAGTGTAGGGCTTATGCTAATATATCTATCCAGAAAGTGCGTATGTGTGATGCTTATGCATCGGAAATCTTGTTTTACCTAAGGCACTATTTATTATATGAATATATTGTGAATATCGAATATTGTTTAAAACGAATATTCTATTATCTTTGTAAAACATTTACTACTAAAAATACTAATTAAGATTACTGCCCGTAGTACAGAGAATACGACTCAACTGAGGTTGTTGTACAAACGACCTTATCCACCAATCGCAATCAAACCAACAACAACAACGACACTAAACAGCACAACGTCAAATCCTTGTTCTATATAATCCGAAACAGTCGGAATCACCGGAAACAACGTTGGCGCAAAACAGGACATCCTCGACTATTGAATGTATGTTCTTAAAGTGTCGGTAACAGCCGCCGATCTTTGACGCGGCAAATGTTTTGTTGCATGTCTACTCTCTGTTCTTGCTCTTGTTATTGTTGCATTTGCTTTTTTTTTTTTTATTGTTGTTGTTGTTAATATTGTCAACTGTCGTCCCGATAGTGTTCTGAAGATGCAAACGTGAGCAATTTTGTAAAGTCATGAATAGCCGGCGCTTATAATTCCTAATAACACGACATGTGGCGGGCAGACCACCGAAGATCAACACGTTGTGCGACCTCGAGTAGTTCCTTAAAAAATGATACGCATAATAATCAGATTCTTATCACTGCGTTTGCTTTATTAATGAAGTCAATCGTAATGTTATTTCTGTGTTGTTGTTGTGTTGTTGCTGTTGTTGTGGTGGTTGCTGCACTAAATATGCCTAAAGCGACAGCACCTGATGCAAAGTTGCTAAAAACGCGTAAAAAAAAAAAATATATATATATATATATAGAGAGCGCGCGCAACTGTCGAGATTGTGAGGAGATAGAAGTAAAGGGGGATCAAAAGTAAGAGATAGGTACAAGCTAATGATGTATGTGGCTAATGAGTGATAATCAACATCGCTTCCAGCATCGCGACAACCTCACACCGATGCAACAGGGCAGTCGATGATGATGGCACGCCGCTCACTAACTCCGTCTTTTTTTGACGTCACCACCATAAATTGCAGCTCGAACAAACGTGACAAACGACCGAATTTCTACCGTGCTGGTGTACCACTGGCGCGCCCGCCCAATATAGTCAATGCTTTGCTGCTGCCGCCGCTGTTACGCCGTTCCGTACTCTTGTTACGTATATGCTATTCTACATTTATAGTATTTATTTATGCATCTGCCTATACATCTATTTATTTATCTATGGATATTTCAGCTCTGATCGGATACTAACTGATCTATCTATCCGTCAATGACCGCATGCCTGTCTGACTGGCTTTTATCTAACCCGCCCGTTGTTACTGTGTTTTCTTTCGTTTTGTTCGGCTGCTTGCTGCCAACAAGGAGGATCTGCGGTACATACGCAGATCATCTTCGACGTCGGCTAGCTGCACCGTGCGTGGTGCGGCGCGCGCCGGGCCGCCGCCGCTGCTGCCTCTGCGCCGTGGCAGCAAAGCCAGCGATCGTAGTGAGTCTGTGAGCGGAGAGTTTGTTGTCCTCCCATCACGAGGAACCAGAGGGCACGACAGACAAGACAGGGCGAAAAACCGAGAGACCCTGAGAGAGCGAGAACGGGAGAAATGGGGGAAGAGAGAGATAAAGCTATTGGGAGAGCAAGGCATAAAGGAAAAAGCGAGAAAAAACTGCCAGACATGCAGAGAAAAACAGTCGTTTACTGACAGACGTTCACTAAAAGCAGGACGACGACGACGACGACATCAATTTGATTGTGCAGAATAAGGCTCTAACGCCAGGGACGGCCATGAGCGCAACTCTCCTCCCCATTCCCACCCCCGCTCGTAGCGTTAGGTGTTGCTTGAACACACACATTTGCGGCTATATGTCTCTCACTAGAGAAACAAAGTAAAATACGGAGAGAAGACGTGAGAAGAGGGAACAGAAGAAGAAAGAGAGATAGATAGAAAGAGAGAGAGAGAGAGAGGAACAGAGTGGGAACTACAGACTAACTGAGTGGAAGAGCCGTCGGATGCTGCTTCCCCGCCACGCAAGTGGGAAGCGGCTGCAAAATGGCGGACGCTGGCGGAGAGTAAGCGTAGAGAAGATAGCCACCAGTCGTGCTGGATCGGATAGATGCACTGCAGATCAACAGGGAAAAGTAGCAGGGACCGGGGAAAGAAAAAACAGGACGGTGGTCTGTGTTGCTGCTGCTGCTTGTGCTGCCGTGTGTGTGGAACCGAAGGAAATCTATCTTTCAATTTTTTTGGCTTTCTGCTTGCTTCAAAACCTCCGTGCGTTGCTGCGGCTGCTGTTGTTGCTGTTGTTATTGTTGTTTTACGTATGGCTGTGTCTGCGCATAGGGCAAAAGCCCAACTGTACCTTGCGCGACTCGCGCGAAATCTTTTCAACCCACGCTCGTCGCACAGACTCAGAGAGACTTGACTTACGGCAAAATCTACGTCGATTTTGCAACTGCGGCTGCTACAGCTGCTACTACTACTACTGTTGTTAAAGCTGGACAGGTTCTTCAACAGGAGTATACAGAGTAAAACAAAAGTAACTGATGACTTGTATGCGTTGTATGCGTTATATGTCCGTGTAGTGCACTTTATTGTTTTATTTCAGTCAAACAACCAAAAATCGCCACATCGGTTAAAGGTGCACGTTCGTGTATATATATATATATATATATATATATACGTGAAACACAAAATACCTGCGTTCTAGGATATTGTTTTGGTGAAATGTCGATAACAGCTAGCAACAGTGTTGTGGCCAAAATATACAAATATCGCACAGACGTCTCGATGAACTTAATCGAAGACGGATAGAGCAAAAAGCAAGTCTGCTAGTGGCCAAAAGTATTTCAACAAAAAACGACAATAATGTCAAGGGAACCTAAGAAAAACGTACAGATTAACCATACGTGAAGGCGATAAAATCTTCATGCTGATATCAACAACTTAGGCACGGATCGGTCACGGCGTTTAACGGCGGCGCTTAACGGAAAATGCCTGTCCTGGAAGTCCTGTTCTAAAAAGGCATCCCTGACATGCACAGATATGAAGGCAACACGGATATCCGACTCACGGACCAATCCAGATACAATGGGTCACAGCCACTTGAAAACAACGTCACGCGTGAAATTAAAAAAAACTTGGTACGAAGGACTCTAATTGGCCAAAATCGTACAACCATGCAACCGCATATGGTCATAGCAGCAACAGTGCTAAATTGGCGTATTAGAAAATGCCGAGGGCTTTAGGGCTCCATTCATTTGATTTCGTTTATGTATTCTCATAATGGGGAATAGAACGCGCTGATTTAGTACAAATGTTTGCCGCTGCTTAGAATCTGGTGGTTTGCAGGCTACTTGGTGGGATCTGCCGTATAACGTTTCATGTGTGTATTCGGTCCACGCGGGACCTAAAGAAATCTGCGCTGGCTCCACAGTTACTGGCTCCGTCAGCGTCTTTTAAGGATTTTGAAATAAAATAACGCGCGACATTTGTCAGAAATTTTATTCCGTTTAGTAAGTTATTCCCACATTTGTAGCTTTTAGTGCTTAGTCGCACTTGCTGTTATGTATTCGGATGGTGCCTTGTGCGCTGTGGGCTGTTGTGTCAATGCGAATGAAATGCTATGCCTGGTAACACAAATATTTTGAACTTTTTTAATGACACTATAGCATATATGTACGTTAATTTTGCATTCAAAAGCAGGGCGTTTACTTCCCAGGTTATGCCAACCAAAATCTGCACCTATATATATATATATATATATATATATATATATATATATATATATAACGGAGCTTAAGATAATCGGGAGCAGATCACTGCAGTGTCGGTTGCAACATATTTTGCCTGAGGATATTTACAGAGGCGAAGCTCCACTAGAAGGAAACCAGACGCCAGGTGAGGGGCCTACATGCGCGCTGCCGTACAGGCGCACATTGTTTGTCACGCAGTGATCATTTAGATCGATAGTGACAGCCTGATTAGATTGCGCGTATTTCAAAAGTAATTTGAATTGACAGCACCGGGATTCAGCGGTAGACGTGGAAACAGGAGCGTCCTAATACGCAGAAATCTACGACGTAAAAAAAAGAGTCTTTTCGTCTGCGTAAATATATTTGTGTTCCTGTTAATGCAATAACATGTGATCATCGAACAGTAGCGCGCAGCCGCTGAAAGCTGTAGTAAACATTGTAGCGCTCACGGTGGTTACTATATATATATATATGTATATATATATATATATATATATATATACAGGTAGTTCAACAAGTTCTTAAAATGAGCTTTTTAGAATTTGAATTTTGGCGCGCTTTCACCGCTATTGAAAACGGCAACTTTTCGAATGCTAGCAGTCAAAATATTATGGTGATTGGCCGTTGCGATTTCGTTTGATCGCTTTTCCCGTGCAACGTATCGGCGTGATTTTAAAAAATGGAGAAAAAAGAGTTTCGAGTGGTTATCAAGCATTTTTATTTCAAAGGTTGGAATGCGACCCAAGTGAAAACTGAGTTAGACGATGTGTACGGTGACTCTGCGCCATGTTTTGCCACTGTTCCCAACTGGATTAATGAGTTAAAAAGAGGTCGCAGGAGCACCGAGGATGAACTACGTTCAGGACGCCCAAAAACGGCAACTGATGAGGAAAACGTGGAAAAAGTGCGGAAAATCGTTGCCGCAGATAAGCGAGTTAACATTAGGGAGATAGCGGAGGCCTTGGGGATCAGTTTGGGTAGTGTGCATTTCATCCTGCACGAAAACTTGAAGATGAAAAAGCTCAGAGCAAAATGGGTGCCGCATTTGCTCAGCCAAGGCCAAAAAGACGCGCGTGTTTCCGCTTCACAGCGAAATTTGGCCAAGATGTCGAAAAATCCGTCGGATTTTTGGCGCAGATTCGTGTCCATCGATGAAAGCTGGGTCCATCACTACACTCCCAAGACCCAAGAAGCATCTAGCCAATGCTGTGCATCTGGTGATGGACCTCCGAAGAGGGTGCAAACAACGGCATCGGCCGGAAAGATGATGGCTACGGTTTTTTGGGACCAACGTGGAATAATTCTGGTCGACTACCTTGAGAGCGGTAAAACGATCACGGGAGAATATTATGCAAGACTGTTGGACTGCCTGAAGCAAGAACTCATCGTGAAACGGCCCGCTTTGCAGAAGAAGGTTGTCCTGTTTCACCAGGACAATGCTCCCGCACACAAGTCGCAGCAAGCAACAGCAAAACTGGCCCAACTGAGGTTCGAACTTATTGAACAACCTTCCTATTCTCCAGACCTGGCCCCCTCTGATTATTTCCTCTTCGGACATTTGAAGAATAGTCTCGGTGGAAAGCGTTTTTCCAGCAATGAAGAGGTTAAGGCTGCTGTCAATGCCTATTTTCAGTCTAAAGACGCGGAATTCTACTCAAGAGGTATAAATGCTCTGAAATCTCGGTGGGAAAAGTGTATTGAGCTTCTCGGGGAGTATATCGAATAAGAAAAAATTAAAAACAAGATTTGGAAAATTCTTGGTTTTCATTTTAAGAACTTGTTGAACTACCTGTATATTGAACCCGTTGCAGAGTACGAACACGGAGAGTACGTGCGTTAAAATGTGCCCGGAGAGGAGACTATCGGCTCGCCGGGTTGGTTGATAGCTAAAGTTGTAAGTTAAATCTGTCTACCTGCACGGCTATCTGTTTGTGCGTCTACCACCCCTTCCACCCGACATTGGGTTGTGTTTACCCAACACAACCCAATGGCACAAAATCACAACTGCTGATTGATAGTCATTCCTATTCGTATCTCGAGCGTTCAAGCAAACTCTTCTTTGACCTTCTCTCTCTCTCGCTAGAAACTTGCCTTTCTCTCTCGCGCGTCCACACACACAGTAGCGTTGCGTTCTCTATGGCGCTCACATGTTCCGTTCTTCGTCTTTCACAGCAGCAGGTACTGTTCACATCCAAGCGGGAAGCGTTAGAGCGTTCACGAAAAAGAGAGACACGAGAAACGGGAAGTTATATATTTGTAGAGAGAGAGATTGTATGTATGTATATATATATATATATATATATATATATATATATATATAGGGAGAGAGAGACCATGGAAAGAAACAAAACAGCATACTGCTAAACTTAAGCCATCGACAACAAACCCAGCAATCAGGCTTGACGATGGCAGTACCATCCGGGAAAGATCGCGCTATAGCGCTACATTCGATTCGCTTATACTACTGGTGCCGCCGCCTCCGCCGCTGCTACCGGGGCACAACCTCCATCATCTTTCGGGGGTTGTTGTTGTTGAGGGAGGGGGTGCTAGGACACCGACCCCCAATCCAATCTCCTACCACCACCATCACAAGCAGCAGCAGGAGCAGAAACCGTCGCATTAGTACTAGTTGTTGTGGTAGTAGTCGTCAAAGGAGCAATAGTAGAAGAAGAAACGGCACACACACTCAGCAACCCCTCTACACGTGCCTCAATTTACCAATGCGGCCACAACAACAACAGCACGCTGATGTTTTAGGCGGGCAACCAGCAAAATTACTACGACTACTACTACTACTACTGTTACTACTACGACAACGACGCGGAAGACTCGGAGTTTATTGCTTGGTTGTTGATAATCATGGTCATTTTTCGCCTACTGCTACTTCCCCCGCTCTCCGGCATTACTGCTATAGCCGGGGGAAGGGAGAGAGGGCACCCCAGGGGTGGTGGGGTTATTGATGATGCCAAGGTTAGTGCAATACTGCTCTGTGATCTTATTATTGTTGCTGTTACTGTTTGTTAGAGAATATGGTGTTGTTGAAATTGCTCATACGTTGTTTTTCGTATCCTTTCTATTGGTGTGCCTTTCCCTATGTATGTGCCTCACTCGGTAATCGTTAGCAATACTTGTTCTGTTCGTGTTGTTCAGTTGTTCGATTGCCACTGTTCGCTGTGAGTGTTGCTGCTGTTTCTGCTGTGACGGTTGTTACCGCTCTTTCCTGTAGCCGCTTGTTTGTCCTATATATTTGTTGTTTCAAGCAGCAGCATCATCTGCAGCAAAGAGGAATAGTGTACCGTAAATACCGGTCGGTGTATCGAAGGTGCTATATTGCGTGTTAAGTAGCAATTCATATTTTGACGTGGTGGCCCTTAACAGCGCGATTCGGGCGAGGACGCGAGAGCATGGACGGCCCCCTCGATCACAATGTGGGCATCACAGCATAGCTGAGGCTGCACGAGTCTGAGGGCCACCTAGGACTAACCGCTTCCGACCACCGGTGGTATCACTGTGGATGTCGAATGCGCGCTTCGGCCGCTCGACGCTGTCAGCCTGCCGCGCTCTGCAGACAAACTCGGATATCCAGTAGCCGTCAGGAAACAGATGTTCGGTGGCTCTAACAGTTCCCTGACACTCATCAGAGTCTGTTGTTGTGGCTGCTCTTATTGTTGCACTTGTTGTTGTTGCTGTGGAGATCCATAGAGAGTAGAACCGGGGCCTTCCTTGATTATGGAGATGAGGTACCGTGAGACGAGGACGATACTGTTGTTGTTGTGGTTGTTGATGCTGTTGAAGGCCCGACTACTATCACTCCCGCTGATAATAGCCAACCAACCGTAGTAACAATGAATGAGCGACGCTGGGCGTTGGGTGCCCCCTATGGACATCACAGACGTCCTCTGTATTCGCCGCCTCTACTGCTGCTGCTGCTGCTACTGCAGGTACCGCGGCTGGGCCCAGCCTCACTCCAGACCCCGTTGGGTGATAGATGCGTTGAATGCGTGCTCCTAGCCATAACGGCAGGCGGCGGTGACAACAAGTACAACAGCAACAATAACAACAACAGAAACAACAGCAGCAGCAACAACAACAACAACAACAAAAACCGACAACAACAAAAACAACAATAACATATACTGCAGCAGCAACGCGAGCATTAACACTACTAACATCGAGGTAGCTTGCCGAGAAGGGTCGAGGTCTGTTCGCGTGGCTTCCCGTACCTGCCGGCAACTGCACACATCGAATAAACGCGAGAGTCATGGTCGTCGACATATGTGTAACTGAAGAAAGAGGAAAAGGCAGTAATTAGGCCCAGCTAGCAGAGAAGAAGGAGAGATAGAAAGATACAGTGCCTATGCAGGTTTGCCCTCGAGGGTCGGTTGACGTCAACAACACGTCCCAAAAACGATCACCTGCCAGCCGTCATTAGGAACGGTTAACTGGTTACACGTCGCGAGGGCGCCCAGTCCACCTTTCCCGCTACGTAACAGCCGTTTAGACGTTAACAAGTGGACCCGGTTTGCGGCTTTGCAGAGTAGGGTTACGTCGCTAACGATTTTGCAGGAACAAATTCACACCACCACCTGTCGACGCTAAACGCAGGACATCGTTTACACTAATCTGAACATAGACGACAATTCTACAAGCACATGCGGACTAAACTCACCCTCGGCGTCGATGTACGCCATCAATTTCCCTAGTAGATGCGCGCATCTCGGGAACAAATTCTACCTCCTGCCACTAGAACTCTTCCAAAAGCATACGAAAAGGCGACTCCCGCAGACGCGCGCTCAAAAAGCGGCATCACAAATATAAAAGTGCTCATCATAAATGATGCTAGGCTTGCAAAAATAAAAAAGACTAGCTAAAAACAACAGCCTACGTTTTTAAGAGCTAGACCAAAACAGATGAATCGATCCGTACGCCCATAGTGAGACGGGAAATAAACTGCGATGCCCACCAGACGGGCAACCGCGTATTGTCCTACGTGAACACGAGCAGCACACCAGATACACAAACATTTGACTATGAGCTGGAGTGTGTTTTAGGCATTATTTTGGTATTCAAACATCGACCTGCTGTATTGGGCTTGCGTTAAATTTTACCAAACGGATCTTCTAATAGAGATGCAGAGCAAAAATCCTTCCTTATAAAAAGACACAACGGTGTAACTAACATTATATATATAGACATAACTTACATATCCATTTAGTTTTGGCCATAGGTAAGTGATTTTCAATATCCGTACTACTTATTGGTGGGCAAGACGCTACTGCCATTTCTAAGAAAACAACAACGACGACGAAGACAATTCACCGTTGGCTGCGCAGGAAACCCGCCACCGTTTGGTGAGTGCCCCCTTACACTTGCGTCCTCCCCATAGGCATGCATAGGCAGACGGCGCCTTACCTGCCGCGGCACTGAACCGGTGACATTACCACAGCGACACCGTTTAGCCTGGCGTGGCTTCGTCCAGCTCCCGACAACCCGTGACAGCCCCATGACCTCTCCTCCAAAGGATAGCTATTGTTTGCCCGACAACAGCAACGACAACAACCATAATAAGAACAACAACAACAACAAAACAACAACGACAACAACAACAACAAAACCAAATAACAGCAGCAGCAACAGCAACAACAACAACAACAACAGCAACAACAACGCAACGACGACAACAACAACAACAACAACAACACAACAACAACAACGACGACAACGACAACAACAACAACAACAACAACGACAACAAAAACAACAACACCAACGACAACGACAACAACAACGACAACGACAACGACAACAACAACAACGACAACGACGACAACAACAACGACAACAACAACAACACCAAGTTCGGCCAGGATAGCATATTCTAGTCGGTGCCAGGTACTCCTACTATCTCCGAACGACGACGTCATGCTGGCCTATGCAGCCAAATCGTTGTCCGAGTGTCTCCCATTCGTCAGCGGAAACCAACAATAACAACCACCACCACAACAACAACAGCAACAACCATTACCACCACCACCACCACTATCTACTGCTGTGCCTACGACGACTAAACCGCCAGAAGCAGCAGCACTGGTGCTTTGGCTACCTCTCCTATGATACAGGCAATCATCGTAATGGATCCCGTCGAGGAAGTTCTCCGATGCGGGGTCGTAGCCGTCGATCGAATATATATATATATATATATATATATATACATATATATAAAATCGCTCATTGTCAAACAGGACCACTTAGTTTTAGTAGGCACACGCCTCACGCACCCGCTGCTGCTGCTGCTGCGGCTTCCATCGGCACTTGAAATTTACTCGTTAGCGCCACCAGCAGCAGCAACAGCAGTAGAGGCGGTGGCGGCAACCGTTTGTAGACACAGAAGTGCTAAGCGTCGACGTTAGGAGGAGGCGGCGATAGTAACCAGCCATAATAATAATAATAATAATAATCATACGAGGGAGGAGGGAAGGGGTGGTCGAGCGCCGTCCTCGACCACTGCCAGAGCAGCAAGTAGTTAGATTTATACATCCAAACTGCGTATCGATTCTCAACAAGTCTCATTCTTCCTTTATAAACAGACTGGTACGATTGGTTGGGAGCCGCCTCTATGTATTCCCACGTAAAACAGTAGTACCCTTCTAACATAATATATATATATATATATATATATATATATTTTTTTTTTTAAATATTATTATTATTATTATTATTATTATTATTATTATTATTATATACAGTGGATTAAATATCTTTGTGTACCTAATATATATATATATATATATGCTCGTAGTGACTTGCCATTCTAGCAATCCTTCAATCAGCAAGCAAGTGGACGTTCTCCGCCGCCATCGTGAAGACTCCCACGGAGCAGCGTTTCTCCGTTCTGAATGAAGTTGTGGCTGCTTCACAGAAGTAGCTTTTCGTTCAAAGTTCTTCTGCGCCAACTTGCCCGAGCCCCTCCACCCCCCTCCGGTATCTCAGTTACGCGCGTAACGTCTTTTACCTGGTCATCTGACTGTAAATGGAGATACATTACGTCAGTTACAAACAAGATACGAAGTTGAAATGAAACACCGAAAAAGCAACAACAATAACAACAACAACAACAACAACAAAAACAACAACACAAATCCAAACATACCGCTGGCAGGCATTCGGCAACGCAGAAAGAAAGGCAAGGCGACACAGTGAAGTCGGCGAGGCAAAAGCAACCACCAAAAAGTGGGTAGATCATAGTGAAGAAAAAAAGCAAAAATCATACACATCCGTCGAAGAGTACGGTGGTGACTTTGGCGTCGTCATTACAGCTTTCACTGTCAGCGCCGAACCGCCGAACCAGCAGGCGAACACGAAGAAGGAGGAAGGAAACAAACCCCTCGACGCGCGAGCGTACTTTTAAGCGGATCCTTTTACAATTGTAAGTGACGGACTGCCCAGCGAGCTCGCCAAACAAACACCACCACCATCACCACCATCCAGCAGCTCGTTTGAGCGAGCGGCGGTTGACCGCCAGCCGCCCTGCATAAGCTAGCGCGCGGGCCTCTACGAAGGCAATATGTAACAACGACGAACTATCTAACTGAATGAATGAATGAATGCCGACCAACCAACCCAGCGACCGATCGAGTTAGCTTACCGCGTTGACACACCCCGGACTCAACGCCGAGGGCCGCCGAGAGCCGCCGAGCTCCCGTATACTGACTAATCGTCTCAGCCCAGCGGGGAGGGGGGGGGGCGGTGAGAGGCTTCAACGAGGTTCTTTAGGTTCGCCAACAAGGACCGATTGCTTCACTTTGCCCTCATTTCTACACACACATATGTATGCATATGTGTGTACTAGCCGACGACCAGAGACGAGGTCGTCAAAAAGACAACGTGAACTGAGCCTTACACAGCACGCGTATGGATCTAGCATGATTGAGCGCCACGTGAAACGCCCTGTTATGGTGATTCGATATTATTCAATTGCATGGGTCAGGCGGCGGTGTGTAATGGCATTTCGTGCTGAGAATGGTAATGTTCTAGTGAAAGTAAAAGGCAGTAAAACATTGTCGAGATATCCGCTAAAACATTTGAGCAGCGGAATATATACATATAGAATCACAATATTTGTATATATATATATATAAAATGACGTCCACAATTTCGGAATGACACCAGCAAATTCTAATTAGAATAGCTACTTAACCAGGAGGTGTCTCCACGCCTAAAACTTTACCTAAACAGGGCAATCGTTCTTAAATTTTGAAATTGTATATTGTAAGTATATATTGACAAACAAATAGCTGTACATACGTTCACAAACGAATGCATCCATGAGCTTAAAGAGAAAAATGCATACTAGGAAAAAATATAAGTGTACCTCTACCAAATGTCGAGTTGTTTCATTGAATCGCACGTGTGTTGCCAATATATATTTACAATACACAATTTCAAAGTTTAAGAACGATTGTCCTGTTTAGGTAAAGTTTTAGGCGTGGAGACACCTCCTGGTTAAGTAGCTATTCTAATTAGATTTCGCTGGTGTCATTCCGAAACCGTGGGCGTCATTTTTTATAGCGGGCTGAAGGGGTCTCAGCGCAAGCCCCCTATATGTGTTTGTCTCTCCGCGGTACAAACGTGTTGCCCATTTCTTCAAGGTGTGTCTATATGCCATAATTTTGTTTTTACTATTTTAGTGTGCTCATTTTGGCTTTTCCTATTCTATTCCAGAATAATGTAACCACATGACAATGCTCAGCCCGATTTACAGCAACTAAGAAACAAAAAGAAGTTCTACCGGAGCATGATTCGATCCTATGGATGCCAACGCCTCATTTTTTTAGAGCCGATCATTAGCCGCTTCGACCACAACTGCTGCAGTGCGTCATGTACAATTAGGTGTTTTGCCTAGTAATGATAGTTGTTTTTTACCTAGCTTGAATTGACTTTACAACCACATCACGCTGAGTCAAATATTGTCCGACGCCATGAGTGTGATTGCACATGATTTAGACTGTATGGAAAAATGAGGCACGCCCCTACAACGGCAAGGCATGCATCAGAAAATTACTTCTAAACGGACTATAATTTTTTTTATAACGGCATACCGCCGCCACACGTGCCCTTACTTAAAGTACCGAATAGTCTCTTTGATTTAAATATTGTGCCGATAGCCGCAAACGCAATGCAGGTGATGTGGCTCCACCAAGAAAAGGCGGCGCAGGCTAATTCAACTGGAGGTAAATTTTTCGAAGAAATTCGGTAAGTTTACCGCACCAGCCTCAACCGCTAAGAATCAAATCAATATGGACAAAGCCCGGCAACTTCTATAATTGATTATAAAGTTACGACGTTATTACGTCGCAGACCTAGCGCACAACTATCGACACTAGCTGATACGCACAACTTGAGCTTGAGGCTTAGTGTTGTTCTATATACATAAAGTCACATAACACTAATCACGTTTAAGTAATTCCATTTACTGAGCTGCTAGTATTTTGCTGCTTATAGTTTCATTGTAACAGAATCGATGCATACAATATGACTTAAAAGAATCTAGAATAATTGGTTAGAGCACCGATAAAAGTACATTATAATACATTTTTGAACCATTCTTGTGGCAATCATACCAATGGAACATGTATGCACGAGTACATCATACTCAACGTAAGATTGCTCCTGGCACGTCAGCAATTCTTTCTGTCAAGCCAGCCAAACGTATTTGGGTGAGGCAAAAGTAGCGGCGACCTTAAAGCAATTTGTCATTATAGCAAACGCTGTGTCCAACAATCCGACTGCTATCCATCATTAATCAAAGGCATTTCGTTGCTACGTGTGTGCTTGCCTAATCGGCTTACAGGCAGCTTTCCCACTATAAATTTACAGTCAAATGCAAATTTCCAACACGATCAATCTCTTGTTCATCTCTCCCACACTCAAGGGCTTTTGGGAGGAAACCCTCTGTTTTCTATGTTCTATAAGGGGGAGTCGCGTAGGCTTTGTGATAAGGCGGTGTATAACTTCACTAAATCCTGACTGTTCATAAAAATCTTCTTGGCTTTTATTAGAGATTTCGACTTGATTGGTTGATACGCACTTAAGAACCTGAATTGAAATATCAGTGTATGCCTTTTAGTTTCTCGAGGAAAACAAACTTGGAAGAAATCATTCCTTTGCTGGGCGACGTCACCCACAAATGTTTGCATAAGCCACCAGAAACTGTATACAGTGCTCTTGATCTGCCCAAATAGCGTGCATGAAATTTCTAGAAGAAACGCTTGTATCCTGATTCCCCTATTAATTAATTTCTTCCTGACTCTTCTATTGATCGAGATCCTCGTCGGGCACCCGATGACGTTAGGGAAGCTTGCCCAGCTTTTGATGCATTAAAGATATGCTTCGCGGTACCATTTTAAGCCCGTAGAGGACGGATGAGGGTCTACAATTAAAAACAAACGCCTTAAAACATATTTTTCATTCTAAATGGCGGTGGACAGGGTCTGTTTGCTTGATGTACTGGGACGTAGACGTGCCCGTGTCACGGTGTCCACAACAACCACGGATTGCTGTTAGGCCCACTACTCGAGGTTTGTACGATTCGGTTTCTTGGATTTTGTTTTTAAAAAAAGTTCCATTTTGGCTCGCAGGTTTGCTTTGCCTGCGGCCTGGCAAGCCGTTGGCGTCGGCGATCTGTGTCGTGTAACCTCGCCGACACATACACGATCGAAGAACAACGATACTCTACACGCACATGCAGACAACTAAGGCGGTGCTGGTGCACGCACGGCTTGCGCACGGCGATAACGGTTATCGCCGAAAGACATGAATAACAAAAGAGAACAAACAATAATTGAACACGACAAGGCCTCTTCGCTGTTGTTGTTACCGTCTTTGTTGCGGTCGTCGTCGTCGTTGTTGTTGTTGTTATTGTTGTTATTGTTGTTGTTGTCGTTATTGTTGCTGCTGTTGTTGTTGCCGCTGCTGTTGTTGTTGTCGTTGTTGTTGTTTGAAACTTGCACAAAGGCAGCGGCGGCGGTACTGGTTTGGTGGTCGCCAATCTGCGAAACGACAAATCGAGTCGTGCAGGCTAATCAATTAATAGCTAGTCTCTAAGAGATTGGCGAGTTGAGAGACATACATTAAAATAGAAAAGAACGAAGAAGGGCAGAGACAAAGAAGGAAAACGTTGGCAAAGAAATACATTACAGGGTCGAAAACGACAAATGACCGTCTTGGCAGATGATAATAGGTTCAATACAACAACAGCAGCAACAACAACGACAGCGATGTCGACGATGATAATAGCAACCATTTTACAAAAGATTGAATCGACCGAAACCAAAAACAAGTTGTATTGACAGTCACCAGGGCAACTACAGCAACAACAGCAACGCAGTATCGGTAGCAGTAGCAGCAGGAACAACAAATTACTGTGTCTCAAATTATCCGACAGAGAAGAAGACAGACGAAGACGAAACGGAAGATCCATCGATTGCACACACCGTCCATCCACGATCGGCCAGAATCAGACAGAAACCAAACACGATGAGATGTGTCTGCCGCCAGATTGCAAACATCTACACTATTATACAACTGCCGCCGCAACAAACAAGCTAAACAGTTTGAAAGATGCCTATTGGTCTCTCACCCAATATATATAAATATATATAATATATATAAATACACACATATATATATATATATATATATATATATATATATATATATATATATATGTGTGTGTGTATTTATATATATCTCCTGCGTTTATTTTGACCAACAGGACGCAATTTACAACGAATGTCACTTTCTTCTGCTCCGCAATTTGGAACATCGAGGTATCCATGCACATGCACAGTGCAATGGGTGAAGGCATTTTTGAGCGATCCTCAATTTCAAATGAAGATTGGTGACACACTTAATCGACCATATTCTGCATTATCTAGTGTACCGCAAGGGGGATGTTTATGATTGCGCATCGTAAATACCATCTTCCGCTGTTTAATTTTACCAACTCCTCATGTGTACATTTGCTTTTATAAAAATGCTGTGTTTCCCAAACTTACATATTGTTTTTATGTCTGGAAGCCTTATCTGTCTAAATACAGAAAGTTAGTGGAAGGCGTCCGAGGCATGTTCCTGAGACGTCGGCGGGTCTGGTACTCTCAAAGCGTGTTAGGTGATGTTTTTTCCAGTATCGAATCACTTTTCATGCAAAGCTACACATCTACGTCTATTACGCAAATGTGAATTACTAGGACACTTTTTTATGTACGCTGACCTAAGGAATCAGCGACCAATCACCCCAAAACCCGTTGTTTGCTTGGCGGATAGCCAAATGGGCGCATGCAAATTCAAACAGCACTCGCCCATTTGACAATTAGTTACGTCTTTCTTTCAGAAGTACGTATATTAAAAACATACATATATGAACATGATAATTGTACCGCACACCCTTTTATGTGACAATAAAGGCGATTTTGTGTTACATGTGTATATATAATGTACAATAAAAACAGTTATGATTTTGAACTTGAGTTTTTGAAGGATACAAAAATAAGAACACCACTTGAGCAAATCTCTAAAGCTTCCAGAAGACTTCGTCGAAAAATAAAAATCATTTTGTGTTGCCTTTATCAAGTACTATTATACATAATTTACCAATTAACGTAAACATATTTCTGCTTTGTTTGTTGCCTCAGTTTGCTTCGTAAAGCGCGGCGGGACAATACTTTCGAAGTTTACGGCTCTTCTACGTATTAAACGTCCAAATATGATTTTTAACTCGTGCAACTGCGTACACAGGTCTACAGGGCCGCCTCGCCTACTGTTATGATCAGTACGAAAAAGAAAACATATACTGTAAGCAACGTACCTCTAGCCATTCCTTTTATGCGCGCTACTTCAACGTACAGTATACTCCATTCGTCAACCAACAACGTGCAAGTAATCCCATTTCCGTACCATATACTGATTTGCATTGGTACGTGCACATCTGACAAGTGCGACGAGGCTACACAACAAAACCATACTTTTCTGCTATACCTGCTATACAGCAGGGGTTTCATAAGATGAGATAAAGCTGCTCTGCACGCAGGTAGACAGATATTCGTAAATGAGTACACGTCCGTATACTAGTTTCTCTGGCGAGTCAATCTGATAAGTCAAGTTCAACATACGCTTACATAAGTTCACATACGTTTAACAGCAGATGCGTGAAATTCTCATTCCAAACGAGTAGCTCTTTCTGTTACAGAGAAAAGAACGAAGAAAAATAAGGGAGCATACGAGTATAATGCAGTTCTACCTGCGAAAAGAACCCAGCTAGCCGAAGCTTGCGTTCGGCAGTCGTCGTCGCCGCCACCAGCGCCGCGAGATGCTGGGCACCGTAAATCTGGCCTAGTCAAGGATCGTTTAGCGCAATCTTCCTCGGCTCACCTCGACTTCTGAAGGCGCTGTCGAGGATTTTCCCTATGCCCTATTCTCTCCCCTACCGCTCACGACGGCTCACAACGCGCTCGCAAGGTAGTTGGGATCATGCCAACTCAAGCCTGAAGCAATGTATCGCTCCACTGGGGCTTCCTTGCGCCAAGATGAAGTCATCCGCGGCCGCTGCTGGTAAGACTACTACTATTCGTGGTCGTACTGCTTCTGTTGCTGCCGCTGCGGCTGCTGCTGCTACTACTACTACTACTACTACTACTACTACTACTACTACTACTACTACAACAACAACCCACTACTAAGACTTCTATCATGATTTGTACTAAGAGTACTGCATTGGCAACCACGACTCCTGCATGAAGTTGAAGCAGAAAAAGTGGAGGAATAGAGGAAGAAATTCTCGCCCCTCGAGCCAGCCATTTCAGAGTCATGTGAAAAACTAGCCCTTGCTAGTGGCGTATCCTTGCTAGTCCGAGCGTGCCTTAGGCCTGCGTTGCCACCAACCTCCGAGGTAGTGAGTGCATTGGGCACATTTCCCACCCAGCTCCTTTTGCAATCGTGGGATGAGAGGACCGCAGGTATTCCCAGTCAGGGGTTGTCGGCAGTGACGGGCGGGAACGAAGCAGGGACAACGCTGCCCCTCATGCCAGATGGGGTCATTATGCACGACCACGAAGAGCAGTCGTCATCATTGTACTGATACACAAACTGAACGCGGTTCCGCAGACACCACTAATGACGGAAGCCCAACCTGTTGTTGTTGTGATTATTGTTATCATTGTTATTGGTGGTGGGTGGTGTATGCTTGCCAGCAATGCCTAGCCGTATCTGCTTAATATCTATTGTCTACCTAGTTGGTTTAGCTACCACCATCATTAACACAACCCTGCCAGTAATTGATAGCATAGTCGCAAACAAACGCCGAATACACCCCACCAAGCCGGGGGTAAAAAGAGGGAAAAGCCCATACGGCAGCCCCCGGAGGAGTGTATTGGAGGCAGACAGAGCACAACGACAACACCCATGATGGGTTGGGTCGGGTCTGTGGCATGGTGCTGGTGACCCACGGGTCAACCCCACGTCCGCCTGGTGGCAGAATGTTGCCGTTGATGATCACGGCGTCATCATCGTCACAGTGGCCGCCACTGGAGGTGCGTCCACGATGTGTGGAGCAACTCGTCCTCACGGGGGACTTTACCCCTCTCACTCGTTCCCATGTACACAAGCTGGTCGCGTAGCTGTCTATCCGTCTGGCATTCTGTCTCTGTGTTTCCCTGCCAGCCTTCTCAGCGCTTGTCAAGCGTTGCCTTGCTCTGAAGTAGCACCAACAGCAACAGCGTAGCACCATCGTACAGTGCTTCTGAGCTTGCTCTCCTGCTCATACTGTTGCTATACAGGAGATGAGTCCTTCAGGACAGATTGGCCTAGTGTTGCCTGTGCAACCTGGTAGCATGGCCTCATCTCCCTTGCCCTCGCCTTCACCTGGACACCCCTGGGCTTGGCCTAATCTGGCCCAGTCGCCTGAATCGGCCTCCTGTCCAGCTCAGAGAGCCACGCTGACTACGGCGCTGACGACGGTGGGGCTGCAGTCTAGCAGGAGCAGCATTACCTCTGGTCGCCGCTGTTGCCATGACCGCTGTGGCCGCTACACACTACTGCTCCTGAGCTTGGAGCTCGTGAACTTCGAGCTCCTCGACCTACCCCCAAGAGGGGGCCGCTCCATGGTTGCTTCTTTCGCCACTCGATGCGATGCTACTGCTCTCATCGCTCCGGTGCCGCCACCACTGCCATACTACTATTCAGCGATCGGCTGGTTACCTAGCCTGCCTACCTACGGGCGGACGGCACAGAAACCTATTTAGATAGCGCCTCTGCTCTGCTCTCCCTTTTCCTGCCATCTGTGAAGCGTCGTCGTCGTTGTCGGCATCATAATCTGTGAAGCCTCGTCGTTATTCGCCTATGCTCTAGGCATGACGGCTGGAGGGCCGAGGGCCGGACGCAGGCGCCAGCGCTCGTAGTGAGTGAGTCAGACGTCAGCCGAGCGTGACGCCCTCGACGAGCGCAGAATTAGGTAAGGAGGCGCTGCCTGCACTAAGCCTACCTACGCTGCCACCAACGCCAGTCGTAGCTGGTGGCGATGGTGGAGGGTGGGGTTTGGTGGGCTCATGGTCGTGGTTTTGGTCTTGGTCCTACGCTTGGTCTTGGTCCTGGTCGTCGTCGTCGTTTTTGAGCGGGGCGACGCTGTAGTCGCTGCTACGTCGCTGACGCTGCCGCCATACTGTGTGATGCGACTCTTCATGCGGATTCGCTGATGCTGGCAACGAGTGATCGGGGAACTGGTACTACGCCTTCTGCTACTACTACGACTTGCTTCTACTCTGTCTAGTACGAAGTCTACGATCGGCTGAGGTTGAGCAGATCCGCGCCAAACGGCGGACCTGGAGCGTTGCGGCTTCTTTAGACCACCTTGTACTTACGAATATTCGGCTTCATCTTGCCCATAGGTACACCTCGCATAGAGACGCATAAAGTTGAGCATCTTCACTACAAGTGTCTGACTGCATACGCAAGGACAAACAGTTTATATATGCATACGTTTTGGTCAACAGAGATGGTGGTACTCTGTTCGTACACAAACGAACACAAAACTAAAAGAAGCATCTTTTCAATATCGAAATGTAAAAACGCTGAAGTACTGAGAATTCGAATTCGGCAGTTTATATCCACCATTGTATGTGAGCTGTTCCTACGTCTCAATCAATGCGTTGGCTCTGATCCATTGGAAATCAGCAAAACTAGTAATACCCAAGAAGTTGCTTGTACTTTGGGCCAGCCTTCAACGGCTACTTTCTAAGCACACATCTCGTCTTGCACATATGGCTCGACACGGAACTAAGCATGTGATTATGCCGCAGGCATTTCTCAATGTATCGGGACCTTCACACGTCACGCACAACACGATCATACGACATCCGTACGCTTTTCGAACGAAGGCCTTGTTTGATCGTGAGGTAAGGTTTGTCACGTTGAAGCATCTACAGCTTCTTCGGTTCGGCTGTTAATGAAAGTCATTTTTTGCTCTCTACAGCTATGCCGTACTGATAATAATGTTTCTGCCAGCACATAGACATGCGTCAGCATATGTCAGCATATTAGCATTAGCTGAGAGTTTTAGCGGCAATAATAAGCCGATTTGTTTTGCGCAGCTGATTGCGAAGGTTGACAAAGACATCTTGACGATTTGATCCTTTTGCGTGAAAATCATAAAGGTCGCGAGCTACTGCGGTAGTTGTGCGATTCCAGCGGAGGCCAAAATGAAAAAAAGCAAATGTGCGCTCTTTTATTGGCAATATTTATTCATACAAGAAAAAATGTATATATATATATATATATATATATGATCAGGTAACGCATCTTCGCATCAATGGCATATCCACTAGTGCTCGGGGGAAGGAGACTACACCGTGGCTAGCATCATAACAAAGACAACAAGTGTTTTCTTATCCCGATATAATTCTGTTGAACAGAGTCTTCTACAGCTAATATATATATGATGGACATTGTGGCTGATGTTACGGCTGCTATTGCTGTTGACGCTGCGCCTGGCAACCGCCACCTTTCATCGCCTCTACCTCTTAATGAAGAAATATTTTAATTAGAAATAGATGAAGCCACCGATTCTCATAAATCATCTTTCGGTGCACTGCAACCGTAGTCGTTGTACCCGTGATTCTTGTTACGGTGGTGGTCGGCCTCGTCATGGCTGCTGGTGTTGCTGCTGCTGGTGCTGCTGCTTTTGCTGTTTTTGTTGCTACTGCTGCCTCCTGTTAATGTTGTTTTTGTTGTTGTTGCTACTGTTGTTGTTAATGTTTTGTTGTTGTTGTTGTTGTTAATGTTTTGTTGTTATTGCTACTGTTGCTGTGAAAGTTTTTGTTGTTGTATTTGCTGTTGTTGTCCTCATTGATCTCGAACACAAGCCTCGTATGCAGGGCGCATACACATGATCATATAGTGAGAGGAGCAGAGTTCCAGTACTCCAACCACATTACGGACAGTTCGTTTGGAACAGATGGCTAGCTGTTGTTGAGACTGTAGTGCATAGAGTTTTCTTCAACAGTTAACCAGAACTGAATCAAACTCTCGTCTTGTGCTCAAAGTCTATGCATTGCTCAATATCTTTTCTCCTAGATGTTACTTGTTTGATTTCGCTGTTTCGTCTTGTCGTGCGGTTTTTTCGTGCGTTTTGCTCTCATGTGGTTGTTTTCTTCTGTTAGTGTACGATTCATCATTGATATGAGGCTCAGCTTGCTAGATCAGATTTGCTGTCACGTTACAAGATTGCTGCTTTCTTGTTAACTCTTTTATCTCATCGAAATAAACAGACAATTGTAGGATCAACCGTTGGCAACATGATGATGCCTGCGTTATTACTGTTAGTATAGTAGCGACTCCCAGTGATATCTGCACCCATTCAAGCTTCTCTAATGAATAAGTTGAAGCTCTCTATTTAAGATGTCTGTGAACGTGGCAGCGGCAACGATACGATCATTTCAGCAATAACAGCCGCAACATCAAGAGACAAGCAATAACGACAACAGCAACAACACAACAACAACAAACTACAACAACAACAACAAACCACAACAACAACAACACAACAACAACAAACTACAACAACAACAAACCACAACAACAAACTACAACAACAACAAACCACAACAACAACAACACAACAACAACAACAACAACAACAACAACAACAACAATAACAACAACAACAACAACAACAACAACAACAACACAACAACAACAACAACTACCAAAAAAGATGGACCCTAGTGAGGATAGTGCGGTGGTGAATTAAGCGAAGCATCGTTTGCACCCGTGCGAATTATCGCGGTTTCATTAGCCGTTCAACCGGTCCAGCCATCCGGCCTACCCGTGCGTCAACAAGCCCGATGCGCTTGTCTATCTATGATTGCTCCTGTTACAATTTTCGTCTTGATGGTCTTCGTTCTGAGGATAATGAAGGGTGGCTGTGTGTAATAGGAGCAGAATGCCGCTCAGAACGAGAGAGAGGACAACAGTATTAAGACTATGTCGTTGCTACACGTACTGTGTATGTGACGGCAAATACCGAGAAGTTTATAATGACCTTGTGCCAGTCACCAGCTGTTCACAAGCCAAACGTTGGCGTTGTGAGTGTGCGTATGTGGCAAGTGGCTATGCCAGTAGCGGAATTCAAAGCGGCGGGCTAAGCTGATTATACGACGATACGCAAGTGAGTACATGCTCCACAAGGCGGTCATGAGCTAACAGTGTGCAGCATTGACCACAGAGATGATGGAGACAGCTCTTTTAGACTCAAGCTGTTTCAATGCCGTTTCAATGTACTTCATCGTTGTATGCGATTGTGACGATATGGTGAAGAGGGCCTGCGACCCGCGACTTCGATGTCTTGGCAATTAGGTATCGCAGTCAAACTTTTCATGCTAAATGATTTCCCTGCTTGGCGCTTTACATAGAAAAATGAAAAATAAAAAATAGGAAACATGTCAAAAAGGCCCGTTGTGCTTTGAACAGGTGTTTAGAAGAATAAAACACCTCACAGGGACGCGTTTCACACCACTATTTCATTCACGTTGCCGTGCGTCTTTCTATGTTGTAAGCGCTCCAAAATAAGCTTATAGTCTAGATAGAAAGCGGAGGCGAGCGGAAGTTTAATCTGCTCGATGGGCGCTTCACACTACATATGAAAGGGGCACTATGCCTTTGGGGCAGATCTAAAAGCCGGTACGTCCTGTCGGGCTGTGCGTCAATAGTAATTTATAGTATATATATATATATATATATATATATATATATATATATATATATAATGCAACAATTTGTTTTATCGTATGCGCATAGACTCTTCTTATAAATGCGAACAAAACGTTTTACTTTAATACTGCATTTTAGGCGAATCTTAAGTAACCCCAACGCCAATCTTTCAAGGAACCTTAAGGGGCTCTCAACTATTACCTTTTTACTAACTTTACTTGCGTATACCATTGATTGGCAGTCTCTGCTTCTGGAACGTGTCGCAAGTGTCATTCCTAGATAGACATATTAGAAAGCTCTAGCAAGCTATAAACGCATTTTAATACTGCATTTTAGGCGAATCTTAAGTAACCCCAACGTCAATCTTTCAAGGAACCTTAAGGGGCTCTCAACTATTACCTTTTTACTAACTTTACTTGCGTATACCATTGATTGGCAGTCTCTGCTTCTGGAACGTGTCGCAAGTGTCATTCCTAGATAGACATATTAGAAAGCTCTAGCAAGCTATAAACGCTAGGTGATACCATCCAAGATCAAGCCTCGCATAAATCACCTGCTGACACCAGATCGAAGGAATGCCATGCTTTTCTTTAATGAAGCCGTTACAAACAATACTGCGCTTTCGGGAAGGACTCAATGCTCGTACGCTGTTACGCTAACGCCCGGGCTTTGGCAAGCACTTCGTCGTAATAGTCGTAAAGTGATTTCTGTGTAATGGTTATGTAATCCATGTTAGTCGATGTTTTGCCGCCGAATGATCGCCATTCAACGTTCGACGCGAAATTCTGTTTGATATTGAATCGTACATGTTCTACATCTGTAGACATGTCAACGTCTCAAGACGCTGGTATCGTCGTCGTTGGTACCGGGTACGACCTTTTAAAGCTGCCGCCGCCGTTAGCTAAACAAATACGACGCAAACTGATTTCTCGCTTGTATTGTGTACAGCCGATAGTACGACCGGCCGACAAAAGGTCGCAAAGCGGTCTTGTTTGCGTACCATTGTTACTGGATGCTACGTAGAGTGCTATTGGAGCCTAAAACTCTAGACGTTGAGATAATTGAGCATAAGGTGTTATGACATGTGTACGGGTTTTGTGGAAAGAAAGAGAGGGGTTGTGCGAAATTATCAACCAATACCATCATGAGCAACTGCTGTGGCTTCGGCACCGTATATATGCAGCACTGCGATAGCGAGTTCAAGTCAAGATTTGTTCTCGTCGTCATGGTCGCTGTCGTTTTGTGTCAGGGGGGCAGGATAAGGCATACACAAAGACAGCAACAATAGTAAAAATAACGACGAAGACAACAACGATAATATTTCCAACAACAAAACAACAACAACAACAACAACAACAACAACAACGGGCAAGTTACTCTTCCTGGCGCTAGGAGCTGTCTTTGGTGGACGAACTCAGAGCCCCATCGTCCTTCACTTCTCGCCCACATGCCTGATTGGCGACCGAAACTCTCTATTCTCTACCACAGAGCCGGCGGCGGCGGCATGATGTCTCTTCAGCGGACATCGTGTTGTTGTTGTCGTTGTTGTTGTTGTTGTTGTTGTTGCTGTTGATGTTGTTGTGGTCACCTTCTTTGTCTCAGCTCAGCAGTAGTGACTTTTCGCTGTAGTTGTTGTAAATTGTCACTTTGGTACACGACTTACATGGGCGGCTGCTGCTGCTGCTGCGGCGGCAGACGCCGTTACCGCTACCCACTCTACCAAGACTGCAGCAACGTGCGATATCGCGTCACCGTCAGCGACGTCAAGTTGCTTGGCGACATTGTAGTCTTTGGCGTTCTTGGATGCTTTTGCTGTCATTGTTGTCATCGTCGTCGTCGTTGTTTTCGTTTCTGTTGTTATCATTATTGTTGTCGTTGTAATTGCTGCTGCTGCCTCTGTTGTTGTTGTTGTTGCTATTCTTGTTCCTGTTGCTGCTGTTGCTGTTGTTGCTGTTGCTATTCTTGTTCTTGCTGTCGATGTGGTTGTTGTTGTGCTGTCGCGTTACCGTCGCTATTGTATTGTTGCATCGAACAGGACACGTTGCCGCCGCAGTGCCGCAGTGATGGCATCTAACATGGCTGGCGCATTTCGCGATGCCGCGAGATGCTGATCCGTCCGAGCGTTCGGCGAACCGACTTCGTCGTCACACTGCTAAACAAACAACCCGCTGCTGCTGCTGCCCGTGATGAGGATGACATTCTTTGCGGCGAGTTCGAGATCGCATCAGACGGCATAGCATCGTATCTTTCAGCTAGACACATCAGCGCAGCAGACATCTATCCAAACGCTACAAACAACATACATACATATATATATATATATATACGCTCAGACGACATGTAGGCGCGGGCACACAGCCAGGAAGGCATTCCCTGGATAATAGTCCGAGCCCGGTGGCGTAGTGCATTCCGCCTGCGCCTCGCGACCGGAGAAGACACATAGCAGGTGCGCGGGTTCGAGTCCCACCTTTGCACATTTGTCTCTTTATGGGGGTCCGTCTAGAATTAAAAAAATACGTTTTTAAGGAGGTTGTTTTTTAATTCTAGACCATCCTCCGTCCCCTACGGGCTTGGAACTCACCGTGTGGTATATCTTCAATGCACCGAGGTCCAAACATGTTGAAATATCTAGGGTTTCTCCAACAGTCCTTGTGGCAGCATGGCCGCTGACTCTCAGTGGTATGATTTGTCATCTATTCTCAATGAGCATCATTCAAAGAAAATTCGATCAACAACAGGGATCGAACCGGCGATACCCCGGTAGATGTCAACCATGACTAGCGCACTAGTCCCCTACAGACGTTAAATCTTGGCTGAGGTTCAGCCCAAACAGTATTTTTTTTTGTCTGGATAATACCGCCAACAGGATAGCCCCAATCGAAACGTATTGGAATATCGTCGCTGCACTTGTGGACGAGCGAAAAGTCAAGTTGAACTGTTTTTTCCTTGGTTTGAGGGATTTCGGGGAATGCTACTGGGCGTTCGAAAGTACTAGGCATTTCTGAGACAGATGTGGTAGGTCTTGTTTTACAAGTTTTATTTCCTGTGTATGTGCGCTGCATTTAGAATGGTCAAAAAACTAAGTAAAATACGAATTTTTCCAAAAAACAAGAAGCGGAAATGCCTTGTTTTTGAATGACAGTGAAATAGGGAATTTCTCATTTCAGAACTTTATGCTGATGTGACAAGCCAGACGTTGCGAAATTGTGCGAAGGCGAGGCAACGAGTCGTGCAATGGAGAAACGGAGCATGCGTTGAGAAATGTTGAGAATTGTTTTTAAAAACTATTCCTCTTATGCTAGCCAAGGATGTCTTTCCAACGAGGCAGAATATTGCTGAAGATACCCGCAGAAACGCGGGTATTTTCAGCTTTACTATTGAACAGCTCGTTCCTTCGCCTTCACACTTTTTCTAAAGTCACGTTCGGCCAGTCACATAAAACTAAAGAACATTTCTTACTTCTGTCACTTACGATGTCACTCATAAATAAATTCCGCCCTCCAATTCGATGGAAAACCGGATTCAGCTAGTAATACCTCATATCTTCCGACAATCGATTTGATACCCAAATAATCTTCATTAATTGCGCATTTTTCTGAGTGCGTTTCTTTTTGAACTTAATGACCATTTTGATGCATTAAACGCGAAAGATAGAAATAAATAACAAGATATACATTTTGACAAAATGTATTCAATACGACTGTTTTTACCTAATTCTGCTATCCAATGTTGGAAGTCTTTTAGACGAAGTAGAATTTTCTTACAAGCATGCTGGCGTATTAGTTTTTCGATGTAACAACTCCTTATCTCGCGTTCACACATCTCTTAAAGCTATGTCCTGCATAATAAAAATTAGTAATTCCATTGCCACTCCAAAACAAAACATCTCTTTCTCCCAATCCATAATAAAAACAGATTAATTTAACTCACGATATTGCAGCTATTATTATAGCCTACCAGATTAAACCAAACTGCCAGGTCTATGCATATGAAACCGGACAGAGGGCACTGCTATTGCTGTAGCTAGCAGCCGATAGCAGCAATGACGCAGTTCTGTTCTTGGAGTGTCTGGCATTGTTCCACGAGCAAAGCCTAACCTACGTATTTCCTACGACATTTCCGGGAGCGTTTACTATGTTGAACTTTGTGCCAAACACCACTGATTTTTGACAAAATTCATTTTAAGTTCGTATTTAATACCGCGGGGAGTTCTTATTTTCTGTTATCATTTGAAAAAAAGCTGCGACCCAAGCGCACGAAATGCTTGTCGAAGCTTGCGGCGAGGATGCTCTCGAGTTGTTTAAAAACTCTGTGTTTAATGGGATCAAAAAGGTGTTGTCTATTATGAGCTGCTAATGAAACCGTCGATGCTGCTCGCTACAGTCAACAAATAATCGATCTGAACCAGGCACTGCGCGAAAAACGACCAAAATACACAAGATGGCATAACAAATTGATTTTGCTCCACGACAATGCGTCATCACACAAAGCGGAATCGGTAAAAAACTTATAAAGCATTGCCAGTAGGCAACCTTTGCCACCCCCCTAATTCGCCAGACTTAGCCTCACCCGATTGCCATCTCTTCGCATCGGTAGGTCACGCTCTGACAAAGCAGAACTTTTCTTTGTACGAAAACGTCTGAAAATAGGCAGGTGATTGGTTTACCTCTAAAGATAAAGACTTATTTTGGCGAGAAACCCACAAGTTGCCCGAAATACGGGAACAGTGTATAGCTAACGAGGACCGTTTAGAGGATTACTTAAAAAAATCTTCACTCGTTATAGAATGAGAGGCATTTTTTTTGCTCAAAAAAATCCTATTTTAGTTTTATAGGTATACCCTAGTATATACCGCGTAATGCCGGACACTGAATACTATCTAGTAGACATTTTTCTAGAAACCCAAAAACGGACGTACATCAAAATTATATATATGTATACACACGTGAGCAGTTTTTCATATTTCTGCTACTGTTGTTGGTGTAGTTGCTGCTTTTGTTGTTGCTACAGTTGTTGTTGTTGTCGCTGCCGTTATTGCCATGGTATTAGGTAAGTCAAAACGTTCGTCGGCTTTTTTACCCGATTTTAAAGAGCCTTATTTATGCAGACAACAGTATTTTTATTCAATGCTATATTGACCGTTTTGTTCGATAACCTTCGCCCATCGCCTCGGTAGATCCATGATTCCTTTCTCCCAGAACGTCTTGTCCTTCTCGTCGAAATACTGAGTGAGGTGATTTTTTATAGCCTCCAAAGATTCAAATGTTGTGCCATCAAGGGAGTTCTGGAGAGACCTGAACAAGTGATAATCAGATGGTGCGAGGTCGGGACTATAAGCTGGGTGCGGCAGCACATCCCAGTCAAACTCCGCCAATTTTTGCCGGGTGGCCAAACTTTTGTGTGGTGTCGCCTTATCATGTTGAAAAGTGACGCCCCACCTGTTTGACAATTCCGGGCGCTTCGTTGCTACTGCAGCCTTTAAATCTTCGAGTTGTCTGCAGTAGACGACGGAGTTGATCGTCTGACCCATTGGAAGCAGCTCAAATTACACGACGCCCTTACAGTCCCACCAGCAGCACAGCATAACCTTCTTCTGATGAATTTCGGGTTTAGGGATAGCTGCGGCCTGAGAACCTCTGGGGACCCAACTTCTTTTCTGTGTTACGTTTCTGTAGAGTATCCATTCTTCATCGCCGGTTATCAATCTCCTCAGAAATGGCTCATTCGAGTTCTTCCGGAGGAGTGCGTGACAGGTATCGACTCGCCCTTCAAGCTGCCTATCATTGAGGTTGTGTGGTAGCCAGATATTCCGCTTGCACGAGAAACCTGCATCATGGAGGCGATTCCAAACGGTTCCGTGGGAGACTCCCGTTACATCTTCAATTTCTTTTATGGTCAAACCTGGGTTCGAAGTAACCAGGCTTATGACTTCGTCGGTCTCCACAACATTGGGTCGTCCTGACCTCGGTTCATCTTCGAGATTGAAGTTTCCAGCTTTGAAACGGGCGAATCGCTTTTCGACTGTGGATTTGTGTACTGCGTTTTCGCCGTAGACTGCACATATCCTCCGGGTTGTTTGCGCTGCACTTATGCTTTCACGGTAGGAGAACAACATAATGTGTCGAAAATGCGTATTTTTGTCCTCCATTGCAAACAGCTGCCAATTCCGCAAACGAAACGGTAAAGTTGGAACCGGTATACCGTCGCGCCGCCACGGGTCTGCTCCTGAATGTAAACACCCAGCCGCACTCTCAGGCGGCCCTGCTGCAGAGCGCGGGAATTTCAAAAATGTGGTCCCAGAAAGCCGACGAACTTTTTGACTTACCTAATAGTAATATTTATACGAACCGAATACAACGCTGTGGCGCCGTGTTTTGTAATGTTCACGACTTGAAAAGTGAATACCGGATGAATAGCTGGCAAAACGCTGAAGTAAGAGCATTAGCCAACAGTTAACTACTTACGCAATAGGACGCAACGTCCGCATAGGATGAGTAATCGCCCATCGATCTGGTCGTGTGTTGCCTGCTTGACTTTTGCATGTCACTGTGTCAACTGTTTTGACGGCCATGCACGTAGGTGTATGTAAGCACGGACGGAATGAAACAGATAACCAACTACCAGCCGACCTAATCGACTCGAGCACTCACTCGTAAGAATCGCGGGTTCGATTCAAACCTAGTCCAAAGTCAGGATTTGCTATTTTGACTTAAAGGTGGTTTGAGTCAACAGAGGGCGCGTATGTGTGTATGTAGATGGTCGTTGGCAAGCTGAACATAAGTGTTTGTTCACCTAAAGCGGTGTGATGTGGGGGCATCCAAAGCAGCGGGTATTGATCGTCTGCGCTTAACCTTCTCTCGTCCCGACCCACACAGACACACTTTCCTACTCCATCTCTCCTCATCTCCAACAACTGCTACTTGAACGAGTGGCGATAGTTGCACGAAGTAAATAGTCCTGAGTAAATAAGTGTCAGAGTGGGACTCTGGCACCAAAGGTACGTTGAGCTACTATCAGTCTTGTTATAATAAGTAGTTTATGGGCCAAATAACGTAAGTATTATATTTTGTTATATTAGACGGTTTACAGAAACCGGATTGGATCACTCAAGAAAATTATATGTTGTGCACTGATGACCGCAACGTTGACAAGTACATGAGTCGTCAGCTTAATGGTGGTCAGGTTGATCACAAATTTTATGGTGAAACCCATGCACAGCGAATCGAAGAGTGAAATGCCGATTTTCCACATTGGTATCCTTCCACGTGTCCGAGGTGAGATCAGACGTCATAAAGAAGGCTGGATCTACATCGGCCAGCTTCGCAAAAAACACGACCCAGTGGTTGCTAATTCGATGCCGAGGTAGACGAAGTATTTTACATAATCGACAGGGTTTCCCTGAAGATGAAGCCCATCATCGCTAGCCAGCCTCCCGCCTCCCCTGAATGTAACAGCCTTTGTTTTATCCACATTTATAACCAGGCAATTAGCATTGACATTCTTTTTTTTTGCGCCTGCTAAGTGTGAAAACGGCGTACTATTAATATAACGACGCGGCACCTCATACCCCTTTTGATCGAAGATATTTGTTGAGATTGGCACGTTTGGCGTTAAAGGCTAGTATAATAAAAATAATCGTAACTGCGGATAGATGGAGTTTATTATCCACTTAATGTGCGTACCCAATACATACGTCAACTTTGCGCTTAGCGCAGCAGTGGATATGTTGAGTTATGCAGGGGTCCCCCATCAGTTCCAACTATTAGTTTGTAAAGTAAGTTCATAGCGTTTTATGTTTCTGTTATGTTACAACTCTTTATTTTTTTGTTTGGCATACGGTTCATATGTACCTCAAAGAGCTCCTCCAGCTCGACAGAACCGTACTATTTGTTTTTGAATTATTTATTTATCATTTTTCAGGCTCGGGAGTGGACTACACAAGAGGCAAAAATCAGCATGTTCTTCGCTTTCCATCGAGGTCAAAAAGCTGCCGAAGTCTCGCGAGACATTTGCGACGAGTGTGGAAAGGGTGTCTTAGGTGAGTCTAAAGTACGGAAATAGTTTCTGAAGTTCAGAAAGACAACTTTGACTTGAACGATATGCCTCGCAGCGGAAGACCCTCTGAATTCGACGAAGAACGGCTCAAGCCGCTTTTGAAGGAGGTCGCCAAACAATTCGGGAATTGGTCGAACAAAATTGAAAAAATGACTGCAATGCAATGGCAATATCCCATTACTTTCAATCAATTGCGTTTCTAAAAACTCGGAGCGTAGGTGCCTCACGAGTTCAAAAAAGAAAACGAATGAAAACTCCTTCAAACTACGGCTCAACATCTTGCCCACCACCGAGCAACACGCAGACACAAACAACGTTTTCTGTACCGAATCGTCATTGAGATGATGAGAAATGGTGTCTATAAGTCAATATGAAGCAAATAAAGGAGTGAGTGGCTCCAGGAGATACGCGGAGGGCAAGAATTTAACAGAATATTTGCCCAAACAATACTATGATCTGCGTTTAGTGGGACTGGGAAGGTAAAGTCAATTGAAAAATGCTCAAAAAGAACGCCACGGTCACCAAGGTGCCCTATATTGCCCAACTGCACCGCGTAAATGAGGCTATTCGATTTAAAAGACCCGACTGACAAGTCCAAACCATACTGCTTCACGACAACGCCAGGCCCCATGTTGCACAAGTAGTCAAGACCGCACTCCAAGAACTCGACTAGGAGGTTTTTCAGCACCCACCGCTCTCCGGATCATGCGCCAACCAGCCATCACATTTTCCGCTCTTTGTCGAATCACATGAGGAGAGTTACTTTCAACGACGAAGTGAGCCTCAGCAACAGATTCAACAACTTCTTTGACACCATAAACGGAATCCACAAATTGGTCGAGAAGTGGGAGGATGTTGTGAACAGCAACGGAGATTACATTGTTGACTGAATTTATTGTTGTATTTATTGTTTTTGTTCAAATAACATACAACCACACATTATTTTATAACCTAGCACCTTAACGTTGGTGTTATTTTATTATATCTAAGTAACTGATGCCGCTGTTATGATTCTTGTTGTCGCTGCTGCTGTTCGCGCATATTATCAACGACTCGTCTTAACGACTCGCTCGCGACTTTCCCGAGACCTAATACTTATTCATAAGCTTTCACGACAGACAGTATCGTGTGTATAAACTATATACTATAGTTTTTGACGAGTGCACGTGCCTTTTGTTTTACTTCACACGTAAGTTCACTGCTGTTGTTCTAGTAAGCGCCCTATACAAATCTCAAAAACTGTACCAGCTTGAGGTTCTAGCTTGTAGCTGTGATGTTCCATACAAGCACGTCCGCTTCTGAAATATACGTGTAAATAAATGTATGTGCTGGAGAGAGTTAAGCCCGCGTTCCTAAAGCGAGTTCTGGGCCTGCACTCCTCCGCTCGCAACCGCCTGGTTTATGTACTGACAGGGACCTCGCTATTCGTAGAAGATATACGGAAGATGCATGGGCTGCAGGAGACAGAGGCATACAAGGCGTGCGTTCAGCTTGAGGAGAACAAACTGGCCGACATAGACCATGATATCTTCATAACACCTGCAATGACTGACGACGCGTGGAAAGGGCCCGACCGTACGAATCGCCATGTGATAATGCGTTTTATGGTAGGCTTCCACGATCCCGGTGTTCGCTGCAGATGTAAATATTGCCATACCGAATGCTCTAGACATCACGGCCTTGTTTGCAGGAACATTAGGTCTCTAAATCAGCTGGCCCGTTTATTGATATCATAACTTTGTATATTGTAGATATCTATATTCTATAAAACTCTTGTAACTGCATTTGTGAGCTCCTGACGCAGAGCCAAATCTTTGTACTTAGGTATTATCGACACTAAATGTGTGAATAAATGGAATTTGTGTGTGTTCGAAATGTATGTGCGTTTGCTGTACAATGGGAGGCAGCCGCAAGGCAGATTCTGGATATCGACAGAAACGTTCAAAGGAGGTGTCGAATACAGAACGAGACATGCACACTTTCATACAAAGCGACTCTCGCCTAGAAATGTAAATAAACGAATAAACGACGATCTTCATTTGCTTTATCTGCTGGAATAAGGACTAAAAGTTTGCGCGGAAACTGTAAATGTGCACGTAAAATACGCTTTGTGAAATCAGTACGCCTATACTCCGTTCAATTCTTATCGCACCCCCGTAATGATGCAATTGAACGATTAAAAAAAGTCCGCAATGCAAGTGCGTCTTGAGAAGTTTAAGATTTCTATAAACCTAGCGACATGCGCCGGTAGCACAACTGAAACGAATTATGCAATTTGTGTCATGTCACGCATTACCATTTATTCTGCTAACTTTACTGTGCAAAGTATCACTAAGAGTTATATTTTCCCTTACGTACTTTCAAATAATGATAATAATATTAATAATCATTTGAAACAAGGGTTTATTATTAAGCAAAAAAGTCGCTCGATCTGTCAAGGACCTACCAATTTATGCCTATTGCATTGGAGACACTTGGTCCTATAGTTGTCGGCACCGCGAAGTTTGTAAGGGATATCGCAAAACGCACGGAGGATATTACAAGGCGACCTACGCGAGGCGATGTTTGTGAGGCAAATGACGTCATTGGCTCCTTGTAGACGGAACGCTGCCTCTATTAAAGGCGTTATGGACTGACGCGAAACTAACTGTTAACAGTAAAACCGTTTCATTCAACACAATTGTAAGAATTAGACACTAATAATGCATTTATATTATTATTATTTAGGAATTTAATATATACATGTGAATGTTTAAATTTACGGCACCGATGGCTCACTCCTCATCTATCACTCGTGTCCGAGTGGGAGTCTTGCCCGACCCCTGACGCAAAGACGCGGGTCCATCCAGTCTTTCATAGTTCCGAGCACCGAAATCGCGTTACCTCTCTGAATCTCTAGGGAAAGCCGCTGG
>QVRM01004509.1:52500-101240 GCA_003439945.1 Dermanyssus gallinae
TGTTGTTGTTGCGGCGGGCTCTTCAAGCACGAACCTAGCCCGTCCTTGTCCCAGCGTCTTCGAAAGGTCGCACTTTTACGGCTGTCGCACGCAGGTGAGGTGTAGGGTGTGTGAACTGGAGCGATCGCCTAAACACAGGCACCGACGAAAGACGCTTTGTTTGTCTCAAGAATATTATGAATGCTACGAGATGACAGTTGCCAAGATCAACGCAATAACGGACCTACAAAAGTCAGATAGATATGGAGATAATTCAAAGCAGTCTTTCGTTCTTTTCATTAGTTCAAGGTCTCTAAAAACCATTCGCGAAAAATGTTACTTAATATATAAATATATATATATATATATATATATATATATATATATATATATATATATATATATATATATATAAACTGTTTCTACGTAAGCATTGCTATTATAATATAGTACACTAAATATTATTATCATTATTATTATGCTGGCTCAGCTCGATATCGGCAAACTTAAATCAGAAATGGTAGAAGAAAGTGCCTGTTGTTACTGCAAGATAAACTGAAAGGCAGGTTCCTAATAGGTGGCATCTCCGGACGACGATTCTAATCAGTCCATCGTTATCATATTATTTTTTTGATCAAAAAAGAAGGTCTCCAGAAGTCTATACTACTTTCGTAACCTTTATCTGTTTCGTCATGTTTTCCGCCGATGCCAGCAGCATCTGCTACCTATAGTACTAACATTCGCATTGCGATTGCTTTTTGTATTACAATTTTTTTTTTTCACTCATATTTTACTCACACTGCTCTCGACATGTCATTCGAGAGAGAGAGACTCTGCAACGATTCTCGATTCCGTAAGCGCCAGTCAGGTAGGACGCGTATTGAGCGCTCAATTGCTCTTGCCAACTGGAGCGATCCAACTTCACAGCAACATGTCTTCTAACTCGTGCTTCCTTGCCATCCCAAAGCTTAGTCCTATCGATAGAATTCATAACCGACTCTAGTCACGAATACGAACATAAATTAAAGTTATAGATCGAAGTTGGTCACCACTAGCTTCACTACTATACTAGCTAAGACTACTTGTTTAACTAAATTTCAGACAGTTGAGTTCAACTTGCGTAGCAATCTGCGAGTATGGCCCGCTGGCGCTTCTTCGAATCTAGCATATATATGCTTGCTAAGTTAAGCATATATATATATAGCTATATCCTATATATAATATATATATATATATATATATATATATATTCGTATAATAGTAGTATATAATAATATATATAATAGTAGTAGTCCCTATAATCGTAACAATGCGATTAGTCTGGCATTAGTCATCATTCATGACGGCCAATGCGATTGCTGCAGTGACTGTGTAGTCAGTCACACTCAGTTGCAGTTATAGTAAGGTCGCGTAGTACTAGAACCAGGAAGCTTAGCACTACCAACTGTGGCCAGTCTTCGTGGCAGTAGTGCGCAGAATCGGCCCGAGTGAGGGCCATAGATAAACAGAGGAGCGGCTCTCGGCTCTTGTGCGTGTGAGATGGGGGGGGGGAACTTCCCACTTCAACAACAATACCAACAAAAAAAGAAGGGCCGCAAACGCGATTTGCCAGCAGGAGCTGGACAGCTGTCAAGACGCACGGCGCGTTTTGTCTAGGGCGCGCTGTTCGTTTTGTCTGCTCGCTGGACTGTCGAGGCTTTTAGCGATCATCGGGCGATCGCCGGCCAAGTGCCTAAGCGCACCCGTAACAGAAGCACTCATTCAGTCATCCATAGTAAACATGGGCAAGTTGATGATGCTAATGGTTCGAGTAGGAGGGCATCGTTGATGTCTATGGTACAGTTGCCGCTTGAACGCTTGATGTCCGTCCCAGCTTGTCTCTTGTCCCTGGCTGGCTTAGTCAGCGCCACCAACTACGCGGGGTGTCTGCGGGAGGGGGGGGGGTTCTGGGCGTTTGTCTGTCTGTCTGGCTTGGGTCTAGCCTGGCCTAGCAGCCTAGCCCAACCTGGCCAGGTCAGACTCGATCCGGTGGGTGAGTTCCGTCCTTTGCTGCACGCTGAGCGTGCTATGGGGCGCATTATCCTGATTCGATTTTGAACGAGCTCGCGCGGCCGGACGGGGAAAGTGGGAACTCTCACACCCCACCCACACTCAGCTTCAACAGCCCCCCCTTACCCCCCACATACACCAAGAGCATGCATTAACATATCCCTACATCGAGAACACTCTATCCATATACGTACACACGCACTGACATACGCTCGCACACGAGCACATCTAGCTACAGGTACGCATACAAAGACAAACACATCCTACATACATGCGGCATACAAATACATACATGTACCACACAAGTGCCTACCTATACCCATGCACGTACATGCATGCACACGAATGCATACGCAGCCAGACTTCATCATCAGCAATCCTAACAAGCTCGTCGTCACAACACACATACACATCCAGTACAAAGCGTGAACCTTACTGGAACTTACTATATATATACATATATATATATATAGAGAGAGAGAGAGAGAGAGGGCGAGAGAAAGAAAATGAGAAAGAGAAAGAGAAGAAAGCTTTAACATTTAATACACGAATATAATAGTCTGACTAGACACGGTTAATCACGATCATATAAGATTGTGAGATAATGCCGGTATGTTCTAGGGTTTACACCGACAAAGAAAAAGAAACCGTCAAATTGGCTATAGCCAATGGTATATGTATATACTCGAACTGTTTTAGCCGTGCTCGTTCGTATGTGGACTTGATTTCTGAACCTTCTGAAATGCCACCGTTTTGTTCATGAAGCAACGTGCAAGCCATAGTTCGGAAACGTTATACTATAAAGGGTTACTATATATATGTATATGTATATATATCATTTATTTATAGTACATGTTAGCAAAGGAGTGGAGGTGATGTCCGGTACACTATGGTGTACTTGCCAGTAAGCTGGTTAGAAGATTACATATATATATATATATATATATATATATATATAAATCGAGAGAGAGAGAGACAGAGAGAAAGAGAACAAGCATAATACATAGATTACCTTTTGGAACCAAGCCATTATATCTTACAACCTTAACGCCTTTCGTGTTTCCATTGACGTTCAGCACCAGGGTGTTGTACTGGGGTGCTCATAACAAGCACTGCGCCACGCAGATGGTTCCAAAACAGGACACCGAATTATTATTAAAAGTCGACAATCCACATGTTTATTTACAAACCATAGTCATGGTCGACTAATCTCCGGAGGTCGGTGACGAGGGCAGGACAAGGCTAAGCTTAGGTGCTCGGAATCGGTGATACTTCGAAATGACTTCGCTGCACATCCCCGTGGATAAAGCATATTGAATTGTCAATGCACTGTATTGCCACATACGCAACACAAGTCAGGAGCAGCTTCCTATAGGTCACCATTACTTACCGGAGCTGACCTATCTTCTTCTCGCAGTGTTTTGTTACGCTAGACCGATGGCGAGTTGACCTTCGCCCGAATAACGCACGCCCGTTGAAGCCCACACCTTGCGGTACAGCAAAGCGCCATTTCAACGCTGACTACTGACCAGTCTGCTTGGAGCGCTCGTCTTACAAATATGATACATGAAGTACTTCTTTGCGTGACCTATTCTGTATTTGTAAAATCGTGTTACTGTACGCGCTAATTGTCCGAGATGATGTAATCGTGACTGTCAACTAGTACTAGTTCTTAGCATTACTAATGTTACAACAATAATAATAATTATTATTATTATTATTATTATTATTGTTGCATATTTAGCGATGTCACAGTTGTAAGATCTGAGCGTTATATCGCAATTTGTTTAAAGAATTACGTCACTCCATGGCGCCTAAAATAGATGCCGCGTTCCCTCTGCAAACGGCCAATGACAACGCTTGCCTCAAGAATTGACCCTTTCTTCGATTGATATGGGGTTGATTGATTGGTATTGATTGATATTGATATAAACACATATAAAAATATGATACATGGGGTACTTCTTTGCGTGACCTATTCTGTATTTGTAAAATCGTGTTACTGTACGCGCTAATTGTCCGAGATGATGTAATCGTGACTGTCAACTATTACTAGTTCTTAGCATTACTAATGTTACAACAATAATAATAATAATAATTATTATTATTGCATATTTAGCGATGTCACAGTTGTAAGATCTGAGCGTTATATCGCAATTTGTTTAAAGAATTACGTCACTCCATGGCGCCTAAAATAGATGCCGCGTTCTCTCTGCAAACGGCCAATGACAACGCTTGCCTCAAGAATTGACCCTTTCTTCGATTGCTCTTGACCTCTTGAATTCGTTTACTTAATTCATTGAGAAATACTTCGGTTCCCTTGCTGATTGGTCCTAGTGTCTCCATGGCAATAGGCACAAAAATATATCTCGTTTCCAGTCCAACGTATTTGTTTCGTTTTCTGGCATCCGCGTGCTTTGCTACCCAACCCGGCCCAACGCAGCTGTGATGTAAGTAGGAAGCCGCAGTTGTGCACGAAACCGTTGCATCCCAAGCTAATGACTCCCCATGTAACCATAATACATTATTTTATACATACTATTTCAACTAAGACATATCACCGCACTCTCGCGAACTTACGAAGTCTAGCCCAGAAAGGGATGTAGACACATGCTGACAACGACGACGGCGACGACGACAATCACCGTTTTCATCACCGTTACACCTTTGCTTTCAAATCTCGACAAAACAAAAAAAGGAAACCAAACCAAGTAGAAAGTCACGCAGTTCCTCCCGTCTTTTCTTATTTGTTCTCGACATTCGATCCTTTTGTGGTCTGCCAATCGGTACGGACCCATTGGTTGTCCATGTTTGTTCCATTTTGTCCGTCTGGTGTGTCTCTTCGATGTCTCTACGACGTTCTTACGTCAAGCAGTCCTTCACCCCCAAACCTCCCCACCCCACGTCGTTTAGCTCGTGCGGCGACGCAGCAGGAACGCCGTCGTGATGTTCAAATTACGCGCCGACGTACGACCGAACGCAGAACGGTTGTCATGCCTCCCGTGCCGTCTGATGCCAGGTATTGTAGTTGTAGCAGTAGTCTACTAATGCAGCAATGGTGGTGACCATAGGGAGCCGGCGGGGGGGGGTGGCGGAGGGGGGATAAGAAGTAGAAACCTACTTGCTTACGGATTGTAACCGTCGATCGCAGTCGTCGGCTACGTAGATCGGGTTGCGTCCGATACCCACCTCCCCAGGGGTTGAGGTGAGCTGCTCGTGGGTCGTACCACGCGAAGCACCGGAGACGGGACGACGGCGGGGGGGAGGAGGAGGAGGAAAAGTACACAACCCCCATCCCGCCCGCCACCGGGCTAATGACCTCTTGTCGTTGTCGGTGAAGCATGGCTTCTGGCCAGATGCCAAGGTTCTCCTTTTCCTGCTCCTACTCCTGCTTCTGGTTCTTCTCTCCGTCCATCCGTCCGTCCGTCTGTCTGGTTGGATCATTTTGATTAACACGAATATATCGCTCGTTGGCCGCCGTGTTCGAGCACGTCGTCTAGCTGCGTCAGTTCGTTTCTATAAATCCATCTATCTACCAATGGATTGATCGATTTCGATTCATCGGAAAGTGTTATGGCTAGCGGTGATTTGTGCGTTCGCCCAACCGTAGTAAGTCCGACAACAGTCCTGCCCTGTCACCGATGGGCCCATACCGAATGGCCGAACGTTGTATGGTGCCAGCTAAACAATGCGCCCTTTAAGTTGCTCTGTCGAGCCCGGTAGCGTGGTACATTCGCCTGCACCTCGAGACCTGAGGAGGCACACATGAGGAGGTGCGCGGGCTTGAGCCCCACCGTTACACATTTGTATTTATGGGGGTGCCGTCTATGAAAGCAATGAGAAAAGCAGTCCCGTGGACGTTAAATCTTGGCTGAGGGTCAGCCCGAAAAGTTGACTGTAAGTTGCTCTGCGGAGTCTCCGCCGGAAGGCTATTTTGGAAGTCCGCCAAATAAGGTCAATATACATAAGGTCGTATATATATACCCGCGTGACAAACTCGAATGTCACATATTGAATAACTAGCTCGAAAAAGGCGCAAGCCATTCGTACCTCGAGCATTGCAGTTGAATCCACCACGCCTTCCTGATAAGTTCCTAGCCTTAAGTTCCTAATCGCCCATTTCATCCCTATGCTGTTGAGAAGGAGAGCGCGTCATTGGTTATTATGTCACTCAGCCCTCTGTGAACAAGCCATTACTTGTACAGTTGACGCCCAGTCTTCTGGAGAAGTCTGATTTTCTGGTGGTAGAGCTAGTTCAGGCGCTACGCGTCCTTGATCGTCCGACACATGGTTTTAAGATTATGCCGTCAAAAGTCTTATCGAGGGCTGTATCTCTAAAAACAGCAATGACGTTAAATATACACTTGACGAAACGACCGTTTATAATCTTAATTAATTAACTGTTTCGCCTCAAAGAACTTGTTACTTAGGCAGGAGTGAAGTACAGTTGTCTTGAAGACTTATTTACTTGCCTATCGATCTCCAAGTATAACAAACAAAACACTAATCAAATATATATACCTAATGTGCAATAATTATCATTTGACCATGCGGTTAGCCCTCTACTAGCCACGGACATACAAATATATCCTACTAAAAAGTGTGCAATGTAATGCCAGACAAATCATTGTAATATTTATGATAATAATCTTGTTTATGTTATATTATAAGTGTATAGGCTAAACACGATGATGACTCACTGCGTTGCCGCCGTTAATTCAGACTGCTAAGTACCATATGCAAGTGCAAGACGAAAAATACAGGTAGACTCCACATTGTAATAGATGTAATTATGTTCCGCTGTTCTTGCTACCGCCGGCGGTAGATCGTCGCTAAGCACAATCTCTAATGGCGAATGTTCAACAGTGGCTAACGAGCGCTTACTTCAGTTGGTTACCTCTGCGTTTGTTTTTCTGTTTGAAGACCAACCTGTCTGGCATTGGCCCGTGTACAACCGCGATGGCGGTGACAATGGCGCTCAACAGCGACGTTTTGTTGCTTCGATTGAAGTTCGCATGAGGTCCGACGACGTCCGGCCGTCGTCATGAAGCTTACGCCGAGCTGCACGTTTATCTGGCACAATACGGACATCGACGATGAGGACCAAGACAAGAACGACGACGACGACGACGACGACAACAACAGCAGCAGCAGCAAAGGATGGACAATCCGACCCGACGAGGTGACCTGGGCCTTCAACTTCAGCAGCTGGTATTAGCGGTAGACTGCCAAACTGGTGCCGCCGCTGGCGTCGGCGCATCGCGCTTCGACTCAAGATGGATGTAGATAGATAGATATATAGCTGATATATGAGCAGATATAGAATCAGAGAGAACAGAATCGAAACAAAGCGAAACAGAACACGATCGATGAATGATGATTTTGTGAGCTCGGCAACGTAACTCGGCAACGTTAGCGCGACTTCACTTGTCTAGCGGACTCACTTTGCCCCGCAGATCCAACGGTGGCGCTGGTGAAGACAGCGTTCGAGCAGCCGGCTGACCGGCGAAGGAATACACACGCCGCCACCGAATCGCCGACTTCACCAAAAGCAAACAGCAGACAGACAGATAGACAGTGAACATCGGCTATAAGTAAATAAGTCAATAGGCAACTACTAAATAGGTAAGTAAGGCAAGTAACTACACTGCCTAAGCCGCCGGATGGACATGTGTATCTGTCGTGATGTGTATCTATGTGTATGTTCGTATATGTTTGTGTATGGATGTGAATTTGAGGATGGATGGATGGATGGATATGTGTGCGTGTGTGTGCGTGGCGTTTTTTCCGTGATAAATTTTCCTTCGCAGCGGGTGTCTTCCGTTGCTTCACTCGGGAGAAACACGATAGCACGATAGCTAACGACAAATGACAACGGCTATATTTATATTTGAATTTATACATTTTATATTTAAGCACAATGTCATCCACTGGCGTACTACGCTGAGGCTTCTTGCTACGATGCTCAAGCGGCCAGTCTCTAAAATGAAAGTATGACGACCACTAAACTAATACCACAAAATAATAAGACCACAAAATCAAGTGAGCTTTATTTGTAATTGTGCATGTGTACAACATGTACAACATGATAGTTACCTAGTTCGTAAGGCTATGCGCCCGTGTACGTACCAAAATAAATAGAGAGAACTTCTACAGAACTTTATACTTGTCTATAGATTTTATACTTGCCAATTAACTATGTGGGTGTTTATTGCAAACCACAATTGTACCCAGCCGATACGTCCCAAAATCAACGTACATCGTTAAGCCGACCGTTCACACGTGCGTCTCAAATGTGGACCACTTCTCAATAAGCCACGATTATACTAGGGTTGAATGCTACGCATCGCGCCAAAACCTGAAAAAACGTAGGCGTAATATGAAAGAGTGAATTTAAATAAATTTGCCGCCCGGAAAAGATATGAAGAGAAATCTCTATCCGACTCATAATGACTCTTATGCTTTCCAGAGGAGGTGAATGCTACACTCTAAAGGGATAACTTCGAACGACTGCGAAACTTCTAAAAACACCAGCAACCATCTTCCCGTCCAACAGTTAGCTCGGAATTTCCTTAAGTATAGCGTTTTTAAATCAATTCTCAGTCCAGCAACTCAGTTCATCTTCAGCGCACGTCAAAAAACGCAATGGGTGATAAGGTTTACCCTACCCTGTCTATTGGCGATGTACATCTACGTATGTACATCATTAAAGAATTATTCGTGTATATATATATATGTTTCGAAGTTACTTTTAGGAATATATATATATACGTTTCGAAGAAACTGTTAGGAAGTCATATATAATTTTTTTCCTGTCCTTCATGGAAATCTGCAGTTGCGGGGCATCTCCTTGCGCCACTCCGTCAAATGATCAGATAAGATAGCCATAATTGTTTTGTTATCAAAGCTATTTACAGCTATCCGAACTTATTTTTACATGCACGGTTTTTGCGTTTTTGATACCTTCAACCGAAAAACAATGTCCAGCAATTACATATATATATATATATATATATATATATACCGTTTGTTCAAAAAGTATCGCGGGGGGGAAAAATTTTCGCGGGTTACGTATATTCGAATTTCGATTTTTTTGTGGCGTTATGTTGTTACTCATGTCTCTCACTTATGCCGACAAGCTCGGCCATTTTGAATGTTCACTTAATTGTTGACAGCTGCTTTGCTTGCACGTGTTTTGGATCGTCTTCGATTTTTACCTATTCAAAAAAATGGATCAAAGAACCTGTATAAAATTTTGTGTGAAAAACGAAATTAAGTGCGCGGATGCATTCCGAATGTTGACTGTGGCATACGGAGAAGCTACCTTGGACCGAAGCAACGTTTATCGGTGGTACAAAATGTTCTCAGAAGGCCGAGAAGATGTGAACGACGAAGAGCGTGCCGGACGCCCGAGCACTTCAACAACAGACGAAAAAATTAATGAAGTGGAGAAAATGGTATTGGCCAATCGTCGAATCACCGTTAGAGAAGTTGCTGAGGACCTAAACATATCGATTGGCTCGTGCCATTCGATTTTTATCAATGATTTGGGCATGAGACGGGTCGCCGCGAAATTCGTACCAAAATTGCTCAATTGCGACCAAAAACAGCATCGCATGAACATTGCTAATGAGATGTTGGACTCTGTCCGCGACGACCCAAATTTGCTCCAGAGGGTCATAACTGGTGACGAATCGTGGGTTTATGGTTATGACGTGGAAACCAAAGCTCAATCATCTCAATGGAAGCTGCCGCACGAACCAAGACCGAAAAAAGCGCGCCAAGTTCGGTCGAATGTGAAAGTTTTGCTGACAGTTTTCTTCGATTGCAGGGGCGTGGTGCATCATGAGTTTTTGCCACAGGGTAGAACGGTCAATAAGGAATATTACCTGCAAGTTATGCGCAATTTGCGCGAAGCAATCCGCCAGAAACGCCCGGATTTATGGAAGAACAAAAATTGGCTTTTGCACCACGATAACGCCCCTGCTCACACATCGTTGCTTGTGCGCGAGTTTTTGGCCAAAAACAACACACTAATGATGCCGCAGCCACCGTATTCCCCAGATCTGGCCCCCTGTGACTTTTTCTTGTTCCCTAAACTGAAGAGGCCCATGAAAGGACGACGTTACGCTACGCTTGACGAGATAAAGACGGCATCGAAGGAGGAGCTGAACAAGATTAAAAAAAATGGTTTTTTGAAGTGCTTCGAAGATTGGAAAAACCGTTGGCACAAGTGTATAATATCTCATGGGGATTACTTTAAAGGGGACAAAATAGATATTCATGAATAAATGAATAATTTTTGAAAAAACACAAAAGTCGCGATACGCTTTGAACAGCATATGTATATATATATATGAGTGCATGGGTGGATTCACATATATATATATATATATATATATATATATATATATATATATGTATATACATTTATTTTTCGTATATTACAATATGTATGTGGGACTCTAATTTAGGAAGATTAGCTATGCCAATGGGCCTAGCGGGTGCTTATTGTGACTACTACGTGTCCGCTTCGTCTAGGCTAGGCCGAGACCACTTCAGAAGTGTGCCCCGAACAGAGCCCGCGTTTCTACGTTATATGTCAAGATCCAGACGTTGTTTATAAAAGGACGACGATCTGCTATCACCGGTTGACATATTTAACATAGTGCCGACTTTGCGGATCCGCAGTTTGGTCCGATTGCCAAGAACACCCAAGGTCTCAAACGCCCGAGGCCTCAATTCGTGGGGATACCCAATTGATGAATATTTTCTTAGCTTGTTGGTCACCGCTTAAGATGGGCTGCATAACCAGCTTCGGATGCGCCGCCACCGACTATAGTTAGACATATATAAGTATCTGTGCGTGGGTGCACTCGTAACGCGATGACCAAGCGTTCGGCAGCGTAACGTTAAATCGAGCCTTCAACTGTCCTAACGGCCACATTGCTGCTCCAATTGACTGATGAATAGAGGATGAAGATTGTTCGCTGAAAGCCTTCTGCTGCCGCTACACTACGGTACAATTGCGTACGTAAACGGGAATCGTGTTTACCACGAAGACACGACCAGCGGCGTTAACAGCTGTAGCCAGCAGCCGATGGGATTTTCATTCCCCGAAGCAGCAGCAGCAACAGCGTTACAGCGGGAAGCGACTTGCTCGACGTGCGTGACGCCCTTCGCAATTGCGCTGTTGGAAACTGTTTGTACTGACGACAAAATGAATACTATACGACCGTTAAGCGCTGATAAAACGGGCAGCCGCCAGCACACAACCATCACAGTGAAAACGATATTGAGAACAACAACAACAACGATAGCAAGACGACAACAATAACAACAGAAACATGACGACGACAACAACAACAGCAACAACATGACCACAGCATAAACCGCCAACGACGAGGACAATACCAAAAAACTTTGAATGAACGATCCACAGGCGAAAGTCGAATAGCGCCCGAGCGCACGTCAGGGGTGAGGCACAGTTGAGAGAAGCAGACAGAAGCGGGAAGCCGGGAATACAAATATTCGCACGGGCCCGCCCGGCGTATGACAAACGTATCATCCCATCTGGTATGGTTATTGGTATATTATATATATAATATATATATATTATATATATAATATATATATATATATATATTATATATATATATATATTATATATATATATATATATATATATATATATATATACTTCACCACCATAAAGAACATTTCATGACGCCATCGTCGCGTACTGACTTCAAAAAGAGTGTAGAAAACAAATGGGAGAAGGAGACGTTGTTGCTTCAGTGGGGGGGGGGGGGGTCAATCGATTCACTCTGACAACCTCTCGAGCGAGCTGAATGGGTACGCGGGCGTTTAAGTGAGGCTGTTTCCCTTTGGATCACTCAGATTCCGAGAGTTCAACATAATATATATATATTCAACTACAAGATTAGATCTCGTTAGAAAAACACTCACCATTATCTCTGTAACTACGATATGTATATTATCTATGTAAGACGAGACGCACAATATTCCAATAATTTCATTTCATTTATTTAAAATGCACCCTGTTTGGGTATGTAAATACGAATATGATATATACGGTCTGCTGGGTTTCATGAACCCAAGGAGGACTGCAAATGCCGTCGTTGTGGCGGTCCATGTCCCCTATACCACCTACCTGATTGTACGGAATCCGTGTCGCTTTCACAGCTTCAGCGAGAATGCTCATAATATTCCAATAATGCATTTGGCACCGATTTCGATAGGAGCCGGCCACATGTATTTATTAATAATATTATGCATGCAAACCACGTCCACCAACCTAAATAGGTAGAAACCTAGTATATGCGTCTAAGTGTTTGCAAAAATAGATATATCGGTCCCAAAAACCCTGTAGCAGCCTAGTTTCAAGCTAAGATTTAATGACGCTCGCGACCGCGTCCTTAGCAGGCTTCGGGCCAAACCAGAAGGCATGGCTGTAGTGGTAAACCACCTTCACCACAGGTGCACCAAATGCTTATTATTTGTGTTAGTTAGCGTTGTGACGCATATACTGGCAGTAGTCTTAGCAGTAGCAGCAGCAATATCACTGGTGTCTTGTAGACGCGTTCTGTCTTAAAGCTTTTCTTTTCCACACAATATCGTCTCGTTTTTGTTCAAGCGGTTGTTCATAATAAGTCCAAGTGTTGTAGTGGACGCACGTATACCGTTTCGATGTTCGCATAGCCGACGTCATTAGACGGCGTTCGGTTATGTCGCTCGCTCGCGCGCGACGAGAACAGGAGATGTTTGTCGAAGATGGAATGGTAGACCGATATTCTGTGTCGCTGTTAACGGAGCGGCCTTATTTCGGCTAGGACTGTTTAGGCCAACGAGCTCCACCACATCTACAACCACTACTACTACTACTAATACTACTACTATTGCTAATACTGCTGCTACGGTGGCCAAGCGTTCGTCGGTCAGTTAGCCAGCCAGCAAACGGTCGGTCGAGTCACATAGTCGCGTTGGTAAGTGGGGAGAAACTTTAAAAGACGGCGAAGCCAACAATAACGACAATCGCAATGACAACGCCAACAACAGCCGCAACAAGAACGTCAACATCAACAAAAACAGCCGCAACAACAACAGTAACAACGACGACAACAACAACAACAACGACAACGACAACGCCAACAACAACGACAGGGACACCGGCAAACGACAGACGATGTCGCTAGTACGAATGGACCGGGATACTGAGGCGTCCCTCCGTCTGAGCGGCGCCGATACCCCACCGAACAGCACCGAAGAAAAAAAGCCCAAGATCTAACTACGTAGCCGTGGCGGCAACAGAAACAGCGGTCACCGTAGCAGCAACAATAACAGCAACAACAACAACAACGGCAGCAGCAGCAGCAACAAGAATAGTCAATCGTGTCTCCATCTATTTGGCGGAGTCAAGACTCAGATCTCCGCCAACCCCCTGCTGGCTAATCCGAACGTAATCGGACGAGGAGAGACGGCCCGAAGGTATATCTGCAGATAGAAGAGGTACTCATTGCATACAGTAATCATGATGGCGAGGACAAAAACTAATAATAATAATAATAATACCCTAGAGCCCAGGTTGGGCTTCGAAGACGACAAAAGGCCCGACGGCGTAACCATTCCGCCATGGTCTAAGGGCAAATGCCTGGTATAGGATGCCACGGTATCATGTACAGTGGCTTCGTCATACCTAATGCACAGCGCTACCCGGTCAGGGTGGGTTGCTGAACATGCTGAGATCGCAATAAAACGCAAATACTCTGACCTGGAGAAAAGATATCACTTCGTACCCGTCGCCATGGAAACAATGGGCCCAATCAGCAAATACACAAGTATCTTCCTCAAAGGCCTAGGTATCAAAATTAGTGCTAGCATGGGTGACCAGCGCGAGGGTGAGTTTCTGCGTCAGCAACTCTCGCTCGCAGTGTGTAGGGGAAACGCCGCCGCTGTCATCGGCTCTATGGATTGAGGAGCAGGGGTGAGCCTAGGCGGGTACACGTTTAGATCCCACAATTGTAGGGAAACACCGAATATTAATAATAATAATAATAATAATAATAATAATAATAATAATAATAATAATAATAATAATAATAATAATAATAATAATAATAATAATAATAATAATAATAATAATAATAATAATGGTGAGAGACGACCACGTGAAGACTCACTGAGGGACACCTGTTATTTTTTGGCCGATATTTTGTAACGTTCGCGCTGTAGATGAGGGGGTGAGTTCCTTACAGGTCCTGGCTGGGGGAACTCCGTACAGGCAAGCCTCCGTATTTATTCGTACTTTGCACTTAGGAAGTGCTGAAGAATGAACGACGAGCTTTCTTTTTTCTCTAGTACTTATGCGCCACTGTTGAACCGACAAGTGGACCCGACTCTAACTTTAATTGAATCTTACGAAAAACGTCAACGTATTTTGTTCAAAGGGTAAATTATTTATTTGCGGGGACAGAGACGCATAATCTAGAGGATACGCGAGACGTGTTAGACGTCAAAACTTTGTGAGCACTATTTAATTCATCTATTAAAGACCTGTAATTTACCAAACGTTTTCACTGTGCTCAACGGGAAGAGCTCAAAAGCGTCTCGCAGGTGGCTCCTCTCCACAACAATGCGCTATCCCAGCGGGATAAAAACACTACAACGTTTCCCATCGCATTTGGAGTCACGCTGATGGAGCACCCAATTTATTTACCCTAATTGGCATTGTACGATTTTTCCTCTTACCGAAAATAGCAGAACGGTTGAGAGAAATACATTTCGATTCACGCAAATCGGTACTTTAAGGCATTGATGTGAAGCTAGAGAACATCAACAAATAAATGTTGTATTGTAGTTGTGCTCCGATGCATGAATGAACTAGACATATATGCACAGCCATTAACTTAATGATTAATGGCATACAAGGTTGGACCGATCGCGGTGAAGAAAATTAGGTTCAAAAATGGAGAAGCAACGATTCTGCGCAAAGTTCTGCAGTCTAAACTAAATCATGTGTTTTAAAGTGGTGGATATGTTGCAAACTGCTTAGGGTGTTCAAGCAGTATTCCGGAACACTATTTATAAGTGGTACCGTCGATTTCACAACGCACGCAGAGATGCAATCGACTCCAATACCAGAAGAAAACACTAAAATATTGAATTTGTTGAATACGTGATAATGCATTCAACAATCGCCAAATTACTATCGGCATACACTATTATGTGTGCTAAAACCTTAAAGCGAGAGCAGGACACACTGTATTGCTTCAGATAGTGATTACAGCAGACAAGTTATGGGTATATGGCTATGGGATCGAGACCAAAGCCCCATCCTCCCAGTGGTTGCTTCCAAGGAGAGATTCGGCCGAAGAAATTCAGGCAGAGCAGATCCAACACCAAAGTTCTTTCAACTAATTTCTTTCGAGTACAAGGGAATCATTTTTCATGCATATTTACCACCTGTTTCTACTGTCAATAAAAAATACTACTGCAAAATTTTAAGAAGATCGCGCGACAACGTCCGACGCAAGAAGCCTGAACTCTAGGCAAACAACTCTTGGATTTTCCATCGGACACACAAGGCACCGGCGTATCGTTACTGATTTCAGATTATTTAATAAAAAATCGATTTCTATATTTTCGGAATTTTTCCATTGGCTAGCTCCTTGTGACTTCTTTCTGTTCCCACAACTAAAAAAACTGATAGAGCAACGTTTCAAGATTATAGAGGATGTACAGAAAAATTTGCAGAAACAGTTCAATTGAACTCCGAAAGACGTGTTTCTAAAAATATACCTAAATGTAGAAATAAAGATAACACAAGTGCATGGCGGTGGGCGAGAGTTATTTTGAAGGGAACAAAAACACTTTGGAAATTAAAATAAATAATTAGTTTTAATACAATCGTAACAGAACTTTCTTGATCTGTATATTAAGTAAGACGTATTAATCGTATGACGTCAAGAGAAAGCAAGTATTTGCTGCATCTACGCTATTTGATAGGCTCAATTATCTAATATTCCACAGTTTCGCTTACGTTCCGGTTTGAATTGGTTACTGATTTGGTATGCAGAGCATTGTATATAAATATATATATATATATATATATATATGCCCGTTATTATAATTATGCTCCTAGAGTTCAGTTGTAGCTGTGAAATAAATTGCTTACACCGACAATGAGGATACACCTCGAATGTTTAGTTCAATCAATTGATTACCTAACGCTGAACGAGATTCCCTCATCCATTCACGTTTTCGTTAGGAACGATGTGCATGAACTCATTCAAGTCGACGTTGATGTCGGATACCGCGCACGCGCTTCTCTTTCGGCTATGCGAACGTCGCCCAATTAAAAGAGGTTCCCATAGCCCATTTTGCTTTGCTTGGACTAAACAGATTGTGATGCACACTAAATAACATCAATATTGTCATCGAGAATAACGTGAACAACAACAACAACAACAACGTCATCATCTACACAGGAAACACTAGGAAATAACAATACACATATTAACGCATCTAAAGTAGGCTGTCATCACAGCGATGCCTCGAAGCGAATACAGGAACACCAGCAAAGCCTTTCTATGTAGTAGTTTCATTTTGTTGATTTCCCTTTTCTGTGAAGATGCCAATTACTTTGTCGCTGCTATGCTCTGTTACTACTACTACTACTACTACCTACATATTGAGTCTATTTGTCTGGGCGGCTGGCTATTGACTGTGTACCGCTGGGCTGCATGCCGAAGCGTAGAAGCGGTCGGCGAGCGGGTGAGCTTCTCAAATCATGAGCACTGTTTCGTTGTTCTCCGTCCATCGTCGGCTCTCCCTGTTCGTCGGCTGGTTCGGTCTCAAGAACGCCAGCGCAGCGACGTCGTCGGTGTTCCGCCGCTCGACGAGTCGGCAGCGGTCAGATGAAGCAGCAGCAAAGACGAGAGAGGTTAAACAATTAACTTCGAAATTGATTTTGGGGTGCCCCCCTCCAGTATACTCATCCGGCGTGCGGTTATGCTTTGTTAGTTTTTGCGTCAGTGGTGGTCCGCCACTCAGCAGCTTTCTCTCCTTCTATATATATATATATATATATATATATATGTATAATCACAAACAGACACTATATATATATATATATGTAGTGTCTGTTTGTGGTTATGTATTACGTGCTGCGTCGTAAATGGTCCACACAAAGTTGTGAGCGAAATGTTGCAGTCGTTGATGATGCTGTTGTTGTTGTTGAAAATGCACGCTTTTGATAGTTCTAGAGTTCAACAGAGTTTATTTTACAATACGCACCGCATGGAACTCACGATTAGAGGTCTTCGTCCTTAATATGTTCTCAACTCACTTAATCACTCTCGATTATTATCATTGTGTTTGTTTACAGAAAGTGTCGTCTACAGTTTTCTAATCGTGTCGAGCCCGGTGGCGTGGTGCATTCGCGTGCCCTCTGTGACCGGTCACAGAAGCACCGAAGAAGGTTGGTGCACGGGTTCGATTCCCGCCATTGCGCATTTACATCTGTGGGGTCGTCCGCCTCATAAAGCAGTACGAAAGCAATTCCGTAGACGTAAAATGCTGACGAAAGTTAGCCCCGAAAAAGCTTCATAAGCATGACATGTCTTGGCTGCTCGAGTGTGGTCGATGCTTGAGCACAGCACTCTGGTCCGTTTGTCAAGGCGTTCCTTGGCAAGTGAGCAGTCGATAGCAGTACATCCCGATTGTACTAAAAGACCCTTTGGGTGCGTCTGGAGGCGTGTGTTTTATGTTCGCCTTGAAGAGTACATCTTGGGCACATCAAACTTGAAATAGTGTAAAGAGGCATGTAATGAGCTTTTTTGCGGCATCATGCATCGATACGTCATGCGCTCTTTACGTGTAGCATGCTTTAGAATTACGTGAGCCGTGTTCCCTTGTGTAAAATCGCAATAGGAGTAAATTCTAAGAAGAAGAAGAAGTTGTAATTGCGCATAAATTTACACTAGACAGCCTACATTGTTCGCGAAATACGCTTCGTGGGGTAGTGTCCAGCCACATTTATCCCACCGCTATGGTTGTGAATTTGCTAGCTTTCTTGCAGCTATTCGCTGCTTACATACATACATACAAATGCGCAATTTTGATAGAAATTTGCCTGAACATGCTTGCCTGAACAAAGATACGCGTCCTTCAAGTACGCGTATGTAGAGCATTCGAGTAAAAAAGCTGAATTATGTTTTAGACGATCAGCTCATGGTGCGTCAAGCGTGTTACACGGAACGGGCATCTTACGTATGCGTATCTAACTTACATGCGTCTTTGACAAATGCCGACTTTCACAGTGTGCTCACAAGGCCACATATTTTTGCCAACTCAAAAGAAAGATGCAACGCCGAGATCGAATAGGCAGCTAAACACGAAAAAATCGAGATATACGACCGCTTTAGGAGAACAAAACGTGTCAAAAAGATGCTAAAATACGAGATGCCTATTCATACAAGATGACGCGGACCCTCGACAGTATGGCGCGCTTAAATGATGAGCTCTGTTTGGTCGTAGCTCTCATAGATTTTGGATGCATGTATAGTATACTTGAGTCTCTAGTATACTATACATGCATCCAAAAAGAGTAGTGACTATCTACAGCGGTATAATCTGTGGTCTAAGAGCATTCGACGTCAAACTATTACAAACTGTTAAGCCGCGCTTATAGCAAAGAAGGCTAACAACAGGCTGTTCTCTATTCCAATCCCTGTCGACAACATTAGTTTGACGACATTGTAATCGCAACCTTACACACATTCTCAACATGGTGCGTTTTTCCTCAGGTTGTCGGTTCTTATCGCGCATGGATGAAAAAATGTATGAATGGAGAAGGCACGGCAATGCGCGTGTGTATTTGCGGTCAGAACGGTTGACTTCGATTGACACTTTCACTAGCACTGCGATGCATTAGCCTTATCTCCACAGCGAGAGAAAGACGATCAAAACAAGTCGGTGATACAAAAGTATATATACCCGTTGATAAGCACATCGTGCGGCCCGAGTTTCCGCTGCTGACATGGTCAATTATGTTGCCCAAAACTTATTTTCACTTACACATTAAATATATACATGCCTTCTCAGCGTATATTACACGAATAGAACGCAATCGATAGAATAAATAAAACAAATGCATTCAACGAACATTATTACACATGTATTTTACATAACATATTTCAAATACACGAAGAATACAAATCAAAGCGTTTGAAAAATAGTTTAAACATATTAGTTTGTTAGTTAATTTACCTAAAATACCTAGGATGCTACATGTACGCAGCATATCTAGTATACCATTTATTTTCTGTATATTACATTGTGTATGTGTATGTTACACATACACATAGTTTATGTGCGGCTAGTCACGAAGGATTAGCTGAGCCAATGTGCTTAGCGGGCGTGTATTGCGACTATCATGAGAACCGGTCGCGGATCATGTTTAGAGTCGGTGGGATGGCTGAGAAGGGACGAAGGCTCCAAGTTTCGGTGGCCGTATCAACGATGCTCATTGAGAACAGATGATTAACCATACCGCTGAGTGTCAGCGGCCATGCTGCCGCAAGGACTGTTAGGGAAACCCTAGATATCTTAACACGTCCGGCCCTCGGTGCATTTAAGATATACCTCAGGTTAAGTTCCAAGCCCGTAGGGGACGGAGGATAGTCTAGAATTAAAAACAACCTTCTTAAAAAATGTTTAATTCTAGATAACCGGTTTCGGATGCGACGCCACCGACCATAAAAGGGGCTAGAAGGTCAATAACAGTTGCATCCCAAACCAGCGTCGCTCAAATGGTGTAAGTGTCATCCCATCTGAAAACCTTTCGTCCTCCGCGCAAAGACCCGGATATTCAAGAACACACGGACAACCGCATGACCTAAGGGCTCTCTGCTCAAAGTCTTATTAATGGCAACATGTCTAAGGCGTCGTTCTGCCCTGATGATACACGATAGGCCGTAATGTCCTAGTTTGCCGGCTGCGTGTAAAATTCCTAAATTCTTGGCGGACACGGCATTTAAACAAGCTCTACTCGTATCGTCGGCAGCTTCATTGAAGATACGTCGTTGTATCTTCGCGTGCAAAGGAACACTTCAGAAACACCTACCTTAATGGAAACCTTAATAATGGACTAGCGCACGGTGTCACTTCTAAATGGTTCGGTAGAGATTGTTCACTAGCGGTAGCAACTGTAACAGCGGCTTTAAAAACTCTAATAAGGCCTTGAATTTAAGCAATAAATCTTGAAATAAGCCTAGAAGTATCGGAGACAGCCCGAGGAAGGTGCCTTTGCCGGGCACAGCCTAAGTCGCTTTACGTGTGGACGTGACGGGTGTCTTGATTCGGCGATGCTTTACAACGGGCGTCCTTTGTCATGACGGCCCTGTCGATCTCCCGTATTCTCTGGGGGAAAGTGATATAGGAGCCAGCAGTAGAAGATGTGGTGTAGGGTCATCGTGTTATTACGGTATCCCGCGGACGACGCTAGCGCAAGAAGGTTGTTTTGAAGCCTAAGATGTGTTCTGTACAGACAGGGCTGATTTGGGAGACATGTCGGTGATCTCGGCCGTCGGGTGCAGCACCCTCACCTATTGCAGCGAGCGGGCCTCGAGCATAATTCGGTTTCTGTCCCGAAAGTAAGCCAACCGAGGACAGGCAGATGAATCCGCCGCGTGAGCACAACGACAGTTCACACATCTTGGGGCAGCTTGTAGCTAGGTGTCCGGGATCTGTCATCGATCTGATCAGCACCCGTACTCGCTTTGACCGTTTACGTACTAGTCCTGTTATACTTTCTATATATTTGTAAATTAGTCATTTGTGTGTCGTCGTAATTACTTCGTTTTTCTTAAAGCTGCGAGATAACCGATGTGACTGACCGTCTTGGCTTATAGGGGTATCATCTGCAAACCACCAGTACAAGTTAAATCATCTGCACACTGCATTTAAACCAACTGTTGCTTGTATTCCTTTAAAGCGAACATTTTAGACAAAAACCATAATAAACATGTTCCTTGTTGGACCTCTATGGACGGCCTCAGAAAATACTCCGAACTAGCGAGCCGTGACATGACTCATTGGGCAGCAGTCTATTGTTAGTTTTATAAAAGAATAGCGTTTGGTCTAGATATACATAGTGGTATAATTTGCATTCGTTTGTCCAGCAATGTCCAGTCATTTGTTTTTTCTAACACTACCGTACGAATACAATAAATCGTTTATTTTGATATATGCTGCTTGATCGCGCCGGGGCAGTGGGTTGAGCCCACTGCTGTTTTTCTTCCCTCTGCTGCCAAAGCGCATTGGAAAGGGCTGGATCTGATAGTGGCCCAGAATCTTACTGTATGCAGATGATGTGGTAATTTTTGGTTGCAGCCTTTGCAGCCAGGGTGAAATAAGCCACGGGTTGACTAGTTACAGTCATGGATGAGGAGAGCATGAAGGTAAACTGGGCAAAGGTAGTAGTAAAAAATTGCATACCTAGAGGTAATCACTTTGTCAACAAGAGGCAGTAGGTTTCGAACACACATCCAGAAGAGCGTCAGGAATACCTCTATTGCAGCTGTTGAGAATAAATGCCCACATGCGCTTTCGGATCATGTAGCAGTCGCTATTTTCGGGATACAGATAGCATCCATCGCCACATACGATATTTCACTAATTTAGGATAGGCTGGGTGTGGACGAGTTGCGTTTAATTGATGGGGTGGGAAGTTTTTCTCTGTAAAGGTGTCTTCGCGCTAGCGAACACGTAAAGGAACAGAGTTATCCACGTGCTGGGAAGTGGCCTGCCGCTGGCGGAGAATCTTGAAAAAACGTTGGAATCCGAAGAAAAAGTGCACATTTGGCGTACATATACGGAACCGCCTGAAATACTTTGATGAAATATTTCCCGGATCTCCATGTGACCTTTCCTGTTCCTACGAACACGAAACGTTTCGAGGCTATATAGGAGATAAAGAAAAATTCAAACGAGCAACTGACATCGATTCTGAAAAGCTCATTTAAACAATGTTTGACGAGTAGGAAAGAAGGTGGCATTGGGGCATTGCAGCGGGCGGAAGTTATTTTGAAGGGAATACAAATACTTTGGAAGATTAACTAAATCGCCCGTCTAGGCATAACGATCATAGCCTCCTCATAAACCTAACCTAGCTATTGTACCGCCTGTTAGGTTCAAATATAGTAACACCTCCTTAGAAGATGCCCTTGCTCCCGCAAACGATCCGTGTTTGCAATTTCGGCGTAGGCATTTTTGATAGTGGGCGACCTTCAAAAGCAAGTCGAGAGTTCCGAACCGAATCTGACCTGCATACTGAAGAATTAACTACATATGCTGCCCAGAATTTATTACATATGCTGAAGAGATCAACTCGAATAGCCGGAATTTGACGTTTCCTGAAGCTGGACGAACGAAGCAAGGTAACATATTGGTATGTGACCAAAGAGACGCGTAGCCACAAAACAGCATACCTCAGAAGCATCGACCTCGTAACGAACGACGGAAAATTATGTCGTTGCGTTAACAAACACAAGCAACAAAAGTTTTTAACGCCAACTCACAAACTCACAGTCCAGGGTCAAACAAGACCCCCCTCCAAAGACGTGATAATCTGTATAAAGTAGAACATCTCTCTCTGCAGTCCGATTTCATGAGGCTCTTATACTCCCGCTCGTCGTGGCTAGGCTATGCTGCTTGACGACAACATAAAGTTCCACAGTGCATTATTGTGAAAACCGTTCACCAATAGATCGGACAGCAGGTTATCCAGCAGCATTGCATTTAACTTTGCTAGTACCTTTTTAGCTCGGCGCCGAACCAACAGAGTGTGTCTTAAACAACTTTTGCTCAAGGTGGCAAGACAACTCACTCAGACCAGACCGGCTAAAGTCAGATGAAATGGAACCAGGAACATGGTCGAGGGAACAGTCGGAACAGTCGTGTAAGCAGTCATTGTAAATATGGCACTATACGTTCCAATAAAACACGCTTAGGTCTTTTAACAAGAACACTGCGAGCATTTATTGGACTGCCTCGGAAGATCGGCCCTTTTGAAAATAAAATTGCCGGCGCCCAAAAACACACAAGTTGAATATGATAGAGACGAAGCAAAACGCGATACCACAGTGCAGTTCCGGGAACAGTCGTTGGCAGTACGCCAACGTATAGTCGCATGTAGCCGATGATAACATCTGGTAGTAAGGCGGTGCTGCTATTGAATTAAATTGTACTATTTAAACCAATCCGAAAAACGTAAACGGACGGATACTTCTGGCGAACGGTGTTTTGGTCGCCGCCGCAACAGCTTATAGCGCTGGTACTCTGGCAACGAGGACATGACTAATGAGCGCGTCGAAACAACGGAGAGAAGCACTCAAACATAGGCTGCTCAATTCACTCACCCACGCAGATCTACGCACGCGACAATTTATTGAGACAATGTGCGCGTCAACTGTCGAAAGTATTGCACTCGGCTGCTTTGTTCGTCCTGGCGAGCACTTTCATCGTAAGCAAGCACCAACACCAACAACAATAACAACGACAATACAACGAGCTGCTCACTGAGTCACTTGCTGTTGTAACTAAGTCACTTCTGGCAACACTACTGAACGAGCACAACACAACAACAACAACAACAACAACACGCCAGCTAATTGTTGATGGTGGTGATGATGGTGGTTGTGGTGCTGGATCAACTCGCCGAGGACCTCTTCTTGGCGGACGGGGTAGCAGCAGAGAGGTTGACGGGTGTAGATGAACCCTCGACTGTCGTCGTCGTTGTCGTCGTCGTAGTCTGAGCGTTTAGGGGTGGAAGCGTTGCTTGCGAATTTGCCCGTCATGCTCACGCCACCCCCTGTTCCTCCACCTGCTGGCGTAGAGGAAGCTGACGCCGTTGAAGCCGTCAGTCGGCGCACTAATCGCGCTCTTGCCGCCCGACGTCACGGTCACGGTGGAGAGCTTTGGGCCGCCCGCGCTCGCAATGGTCGTTGTGGCGGCCGTTGTGGTCGTCGTCGTCGACGTTGTAGTCGGTATGGCGAGTTGCGTGACGGCACGCCGATCGCCGGTGGTGGTGGTGCTGCTGCTGCAGCTGCTGATAATGATGCTGTTGCTGCAGCTGCCGATGATATTGCTGCCAGCGGCGAGGGGTTCGGGCGTGCCCCCGGCCATGCCGCCGACGCCGCCGCCGGGACTGTGCGTCAGCGTGTCGTGGAACATCGCCGTCACCGGGCTGCTCTTGCTGCTGGGCGGCTTCGTGCGGCGCGACATCGTACTATTGTTGTTGTTGTTGTTGTTGTGGTGGTGCTTGCTGTTGTTGTTGTTGTTATTGTTGTTGTTGCTGCTGCTGCCGCTGGTAGCGGGGGGAGACACGTTCCCGGCGCCGCTGTGCGTGCCCTTGCCGAGCAAACGGCCAAGAAAGCCTTTAACACCGCCGCCACTGCGTCGGCCTCGTTCCTGCGGCGGGTTGTTGATGCGCGTGACCCAGTCGGCTAACGTCGGGATGGGCAACACGCCCGTGGTCCGCACTGGCGGCAAGCTATCGCGACCAGAAGCCGGTAGCTCGCTCAGCGCCACCGTGGTGCTATTATTGTTGTTGTTGTTGTTGTTGTTGTTGCTGTTGTTGCTACCACTAATGTTGTTGGTGCTGCTAATTTTGTTGTTGTTGTTGCTGCTGCTGCTAATGTTGCTGCTGTTGCTGCTAATGTTCTTGCCGATCATCTTGTTGTGGTGGGATGACTGCGTCCCAACCGGCGCCTGTGTAAAGGAATTTTGAGGAATCAGCTTCGTTGACGTCGACGACAACAACGATGACGACGACGGGTGCGCCGAGGGTGGTGGCGGTGGCGGTGGTGGTGGCGGTGAAGACTGCAGCGGCGGTGGCGGCGGTTGCAACTGGGATGAACGTAGAGGCGGTGCTGGAGGCGGTGGAGGAGACAATGGTGCAGAAACCCTCTCGTTGTCCGCCGCCGGATAGCTCTGAATGAGGAGGTCTGACGCCGACCGCCCCATCGGCCGAATAGGTGGCAACGACGTCGGTCGTCCTGCAGAGGTGCGACTGAATATCTGGTGGTGCTGCTGCCTTTGTTGCTGGTGCTGCTGCTGCGACTTCGTTTGTGAGCCTAGCACGCGTCTTCGCGCCGTATGCAGGATGTTTTTCGGCGCCAGCATCGCAAACAGCGTGTCGCTGGACGACGAACTATCGATCTCGTACACAACCACCGGCACAGCGGTTGTCGTCGTCGTCGTTGTCGTCGTCGGTGTCGCTGCGGTGTCGACGCGGCTCGCCGTCGTAACGCCAGCCGCTGACGACGAGTCGATGCCCAGCTGCGCGTTGCTGACCGTCGTCGGACTGCCTGAAGGTGGCGGCGCCGGCGGTGGGTCCTGGAACGAGCGGTTCGACGACACCGGCGCGGGCGCTTCGCCGAGACGCGCCTCCAGCAACGCCAGCAGCGTCTTGAAGCCGGCCGCCCCTCGATCACGCCGGCCTCGGCCCGGCACCGGAGGCTGGTTGATCTGCTCCAGCGCTGCGTTGTCCTGGTTCAGTTGGTTCCGCGCGGCGCCCCGACCACGTCCGCGGCCTCGTCCGCGCGCTCGACCACGACCTCCGCGGCTGCAAGCAAGCAAGGCATCGGGCTTTGGCGCTAATAGTGTCACTGTTATTCGGATCAGTATCTAGATACTTAAACAGTCATGCTATTTTTTTCTGTATCAAGATGTTGTCTGTGCACTTCTATCGCACGCATGGCCCACATAGCATATGGTATGTGTCGACGATGCGACTTTGAGAGAATGATTCGGTTACGTATATATTTTGCGGGTAAGCCAATTCCAGTAAAAAAAGCTTAATTGCCCTTCAAAGCGGGAAGGTAGGCGGCTATCCGTGCCTGGGGCATACTAAAAGAATAAGACCAAGTTCGCCGAAAATCATTGCACGTTTTCCAGAGGCACGCAAACTGCTACTGCGCAAGAAGTATTGATTTTCTAGGAACTCACGTAAATGAACAAACGGGTGTAGGAATTCCTAACATGGAGCGAGATGTTCTGATCCAACGGAGGGTCAGCTTAAGTGCGTGCATAATTAAGTTGCACTTTACCTTTGAGGGTTGCCCTGAAATCACCAAAGTGTATCTACACGCTGCACACCTCACCTGTCTCCCAATACTGGCCCGAGCTGGAAGGCTGCGAGGCCACAAATTAGCAAAGGGATTTTAAATAAAACGCTAGTCATTGCGCACACAGATAAGTCTGTCTGACAATGAAGGAAGGCCTTAATCTTAAAAATCTTCGCAAGGCACTTAGCAGAAGGTGCACGCTCTATTCTCACCGCAGTTGGGCATCATTGTGTAGGGTGACACTTTCCGCATCGATGCCGCACCTAGGGCACAACTCCTAATATTGAACCCGTACCGCGTGTGAGGTGAGAGTTGACAGCTGAGCCAAACGTTGCAATAGGAAAAATCCTACGAATCAATGAAGTGCCGACAACGATGGGGTTTTGGATCCACCAGGGAAAATCTTGGCGGCATTAGCCGTCTGGATTAACTTCCCTCTGCCAGGGCACACAGCAGTGGCCTGTATGGCAGCTCGGCCTGTCATACCTCAGTTGTGACCGAGAGCCAGGTAACTGCACATTATGCACAAATGGGAATGTTAGATAGCGCAGCTACTCTTCCACACAGTTTTTGTCATTTACAGTTTGCTAGGGAACGCTGTGTCTTAGAGTAGACGCAGTGGGAAAGAGGCATGCACAGCATGAACCGATACACGTTCATATGTTTTAAGTATTACGTGTTGTCCCTCAGGTGAAGAATCTCGACGCAGCTCCCCGGGTTCGGGCACCACGAAGCCTCCCTTTCATTGTCTCAAAGTAATCTCCAGCACAATTCCGAGCCGTATCGGGCAGGGAGGACTGACGTTTTTAGTAAGTGAGAGTTCCTCACCAGGTTTTGTTGGTTGCCACCACCGGTCCGGCATTATGCATTTTCCAAACCTTCCATCTAGAAACAATTGTGTAAATAATGATAATAATGCTACCGATACTCGCAAGGGACAACAGATGTAATCACAGAGTTCAAAACCGGTATCCAGCAGAGCGATCCATTAGAGCCAGCACCATGTTGTCTTGGCATTTCTGATCTGGTGGTAAGTCTACAGACACTACTAATGTTGGGTACCTGGGTGTTGCAATATTGGCTGGCCCCGCGTACGTCGAGGCGAAGGATCTAAAAGTCGTATTTCAGTTCGAGAAACCGGAAGAGCTGACACCCAACGATTTTAATTGTGAGGTATTAGCCAAAGAAGGCAATCTACAAGAGTAAAAGGAAGCCATCCAAACGATCATGCAAGCATTTCCCGGGATGATTCACGCGGGATGACCTAGATGTTCTGGGTGCTCCGGTCATGTGTGAAAGAACCCCACGGGTTGTCCGTAAAGAACGAGAAGCTCTTATAGGAATCCGGCCAGGTATGACAACTCGGAAGCGGCTCTTTGTCCATATAAAGGCATAGTCTTGGTTCACCACGGTTTAGCACATGTGACGAGCATCCCGCGCTATCAAATATACCGAAATCCTTGCTGCTTATGATGAAACTACTAGGGTTATTCTGGGCAAGGTGCTGAACATTAGTTAAGAAAAGAGTTTATAAAAAAGCGCAAACCTTCGGAAGCCAACAGGACTCGCCGCGACCTGCTAGGCTAAATCACTAAATTATTTCTCTGGCGGAATTACTTGCTAATGCAAAACTTGACTTAAAGAAAACAACCGTATTGCCAGATGCGATCCTTAGAAGCCATTAGGCCCCGGCTCTCTGACACAGCACGTGTCACGTAAAGGTGAGAATTCGGCAAGGGATATCATGGATGATCTCACATCAACGAAAAGTGGACCGTTTTCAGCGACTAAGCATTCTGTTGGCAGGTTCTGCCTTCCCGTCAGCATAACAACATGCTGGATCCTAACTCCTTCCGCACGATGTGGGTCATTGGGGTACGCGCCCTCGTCTGAGAGCCGTTCGCATGCATGTCGTGCTGTGGACTTGTCGACTTGTCTGACGGTCTACGCCTGCTAAGTCCCGGCAGACTCACAAGACACGCAGAACTCAATGAAATAATGAGAACGGCACTGAGAGCAGAAATATACTTCACACTCGAGCCCAAAGATCTGAGTGGAAGATCTGATGGAGTTACCATACCCCTATGGTCACGCGGCAAAAGCCTTGTCTGAGAATGCAACTGTCTCATGCACGACGGCGTTATCACACCGCGAAAAAAAAGCGTCTCGAGCTATCAAGGTGCCACCAGTTCAAGTCTATTGCTCTGGAGACACAGGGTCCTGTTAGTGTCGGCACTGCGAAGTTTTTTAGGGATATCGTAAAACGTACGGCGAATTTTAGGGGCGACCGACGCAATGTTTCTTCTAATGCAGAAAATGTCACGTGGCTTCTATAATAATAATACAAAGTAGATGTAACGTCGCTCCATAGGCGCCGTGAATTGACAGAAAGCAAACAAAGCAGGAAGAACCTGGTTTAAACGTTTATACCTCACAATTGTAATAATAATATAACAATGCATTTTACGGAAAGCGTCAGAAACTTTATGATTGTGTAACCCAGTCTTCTTTTCATGCATTCTCCCGTTCTGTGCAGATATGCTTAAAATGTTGTTTTCCCACAGCACCTAGAGTTGTAGCCCTAAAAGCAACAAAATTAAAATTTACACTCGTATTTATTATACTGCACTATTCGCTCTAAACTACCCCCATTATAGGCATTCTCCATGCATGGGGCTGTCGATAAAGCATTTACATATAAGGAGAGACCCCTGATGCCAATCGAATCATGATAAAAAGAACAGTCATCTAAACTATTGAACAGTGTTATAAACGAACAAACACTTCATATTTTGGAAGATTTGCGCCAGTTTTGCTTGACTGATTTAGTAATCTTTGTTTATTCACCCGTATAAGGCAGCTAAGACAGCTCCACCAGAGCAGCATGAAACTATACATACTGGTTAAAATAAGAACCAAGCATATATATATATATATATATATATCACAGCTGTTAATTGCCGTTTTTTCCTATCGGTCCGTTCTCTCTAGCCTGAGTTGTCCTAAAACTTTCAAACAAAAATAAGAGGTTTTCAGTGCGTATGTCACTTAGCGTATGTCAAATTAATTTAGCTGCACAGACATTTATTATTGAGGCGATTAGAACCAAAAAGTGTGCATGTGTGCAGCGTTTTGACATGAACCATCATTTGTCTTGTAAAGTCGTAAGGTGGTGCTACATAGAAATATCCGAAAGTTTCGAGCATATCGACACAATAATCGCTACAAAATGTTCATTGTAAAGAACGTACGTTCGGTCTGCACAATAATAGTAATATAATCGTCGGGTACGTTCCAACGAATGTGACTGCATACGTCAAAAGCGCCACGAAGTCGTGACCTTTTTGTTGAATAAGAACCATTTTGTGAGCTCAGACCGAATGTAATAACGTGGTAAAAGAAGATGAGTTTCTCACTCACAATTGTTTTATCTGCGCTAGCGTGCTGTAGTGGCCGATTTGGCAAACGTCCGACGGTTTATCTAGTGAGGGTGAGCAAACATTTAGATATCTCGTGCTGTCATGGATCGTGCTACCTAAGCACTGAGCATGTTGGTGTCCTGGCACCTGTTGGTGATCGAGTGTTCTCTGGACGATGCTCATTGCAAAACGATGATAAGCCATACCGCTCTTGCCCCAAGGATTGTTGGGGAAACCCTAAATATCTCAACATGTGCCAGTTGTACTCGTTGTTGACACGAGCGCATTCTGGGGCCACATTAGCGGAGTGAAGTCACAATTTCTGGAGGAGGTTCTTGAATGTGTGTCTGAATGAGCAAGATGTGGATGGAGTAGCAAAGTGTGCAAGAACTCGGGAAGAGTGTGACAGTGAGATTCAGTAAAGCCTTTGTACCAGAAATGTTTACAGGGGGCGAGCGCTCTCAAATGACACTGCGTCCAGGATCTCCTCTACAGTGCCTATCGTGCCACAGGTCGGCTCGGTAGCAAAAAGCGAAATGAAAAAGGCAGCCACCGAGAGGAGAGGGGCCTACTTGACCATGTCCCAATGAGACGCAAACAAGCATACCCTTGATACATGATACGCTATGGGGATAGGTGCTCCCATCTGTAAGCTCTTTTGGTCTGCGTCGTGTGGTAAACCCGTTGCCCCGATGGGCTATACCCACTGAGTTGCCTAAACAGCCTGGGCAGAGTGGCGAGATAATTAGAACTCAATAGCATCGGCAAATGAGCCCTGTCCAGGGAAGGGACGAAGGGACACCTTCCACGCCTAAATCAAAAGGTCTTACTGTTAGTGGCGACCTGATGGGGTTACAATTCCCTTATGGTTACATAAAATCCTAGCCTTAGACGTAACGGTCGCATGCACCGCGGCGCCGCCTCACATGCACCGCTTAAGCCTCGATGGGACACAAAACGTTCAGACTCGGAGAAGCAAAGAAAATATCTCAAAATGTCAAGAGGCAATAGTTTTGTTTATGAGAGCTAGGGCCCCATCAGCGTAAGAACTGATACCGACCGAATAGGTTTCTCAAGGACATCGCAAGACGCATGATCTCACCGTAATCATCTACGAACGATAATGTCTTCAGCTGTCTGCAGAGGTAATAATAATACTAATAATAATAATAATAATAATAATAATAATAATAATAATAATAATAATAACCTTAGCGCAGGCACGTCGAGATCTCAAAATTGCCCGGGTCATACCTCGGGGAGCGAGAAAAGCCTGCGCCGCAGCCTTCGCAAAGGCGTTGAATAATTTCAACTCAAAGCTGGATCTTGAAAGCTGGATTAGCCTAATGTCTGCTCCATCTTTAATGCTGGCCTTACCGCATAGAAAAAATCACGAAGCCACACTTACCAGAATAACCAAAGACAATGTGTCAGTGCTCGAACAAAAGAGTCTGGAAAGTCTTCTGCAGACAGTTCCAAAGACCCCAATTAATAGACTAGACGGCTTAACTGGAGACCGGCAGAGCGTGTCTATAGCTGAAAGAAAACTAGCCGCGAGAGCCCTACTGTCGTCAGACACATTTGCACCACGTAACTCTCGCACAGAGCGTGAATTAAGAAACAAACACCCGCCACCACCGGCCGTCTGCCAGGAGCGCTTGGAAGCCTTCGAACAACCTACAGTTAGATACTGCGAGAGCGTCTTAGAGGCAATTCGCTCATTCCCTGTTGCAAGCGGAGCCGAAATAGATGGACTGCGGCCACGTCATCTGCGTGACATGTTGGATCAAACTGTTCCTTCGTTAGAATGCCTGCTAAATGATCTGAGCATTTTCTTGGGCAGAGTGTTAAACGGCACATTACCTAAATTTTGTCTACCAGTATTTTATGGTGCAAATCTTACAGCTCTTAAGAGAAAAGACAACTCAATAAGGCCCATAGCTTGTGGACTGACTCTGCGTAGGATTGCTGCAAAGATAGCAATGGCGAAAAATAAAAAGACAATTTTGACAGCAATTCTGCCACATCAGAAGTGGCTGTTAAAGGCGGCGCAAGAGTACTAGTACATGCTACACGTGCCCTCTTAGAGACTGAGGACCAAGTAAGGGTTCTGGTGAAACTTGATTTCTGCAATGCATTTAATACGTTAAGAAGAGACCGGATACTAGATGCAGTGAGGAAGAAAAGTCCAGAGCTTTTGCCTATGGTCTGGCAAAGTTACAGAGATCCTTCACTCTTAACCTGGGGCACAACTTCAACATTGCGTTCGGAAGCGGGCATTCAGTAGGGTGACCCGCTAGGGCCTGCTCTATTTAGTCTCGGTATATCAGATCTAGTATCTCAACTGCAGAACCCTTTCAATGTGTGGTATCTAGATGACGCCACGCTTGCCGGCCCTGCAAGTATCATCGCAACAGATTTAGGAAGAGTTCTGCAGTTTGAAGAACACGGGGGACTAACACTGAATGCCGCGAAATGTGAGATTTCTGCTGTCGGGGGCTCACTTCAGGAAAGGGAGGAAGCAATTCAGAAGATCACAGAAATACTCCCTGGTATCACGCGTGTAGAGCTAAACAACTTAGAAGTTTTGGGGGCCCCCGTAAAGTAAGACGGAATTTCGTATACACTCTGTGAAAAAAGAAGCCCTTACTAAAATCCGTCCACGACTGACACGCTTGCATCCTCAGGCGGCGCTGTGCATTTGGAGATATAGCCTAGGGTCTTCAAGATTTAACTATATACTGCATGCATGCCCTGCTTTGACGTGCCACGAAGAATTAACGGCGTACGATGACGTCAGCAGAGACATACTTAGTGAAGTCCTAAACGTAAATTTTGAAGAGAACACCTGGCAGAGAGCAAGTCTTCCGATACGTGAAGGTGGTCTGGGAATAAGGAGTGCCACTGACCTAGCTCCGGTCTGCTACGCTGCTTCACTGGTGCAATTTGGTCCGGTGGCAGCTTCGTTAGTGGAAGAGGCAGTTCGACCACAAATAAGATATGAAACCAGTAAAGCACGGGACTTATTAGAACCATGCTAGTCCCGGGCCCTTTAGAAGAATATCCTAGCCAATATAACCTAGATAAGCTCAAAAGCAAAAAAAAAGAGCAGAGAAATCTTAGACGAGCTTGTTTCCCGGAGAGGCCGCGCCGTATTCTTAGCGGCACAAGATAACTTCAGTGGGGGTTGGCTTAAAGCCTCAGCTCGGCACCATGCTAGATCCCAACTCTTTCCGCATGATGTCAGCACTTAGAATCGGCTCTAGCGTCTGCGAGCCGTTTCAGTGCAAACTGTGTGTGGAGATGGTAGATTCCAGTGGCCTACACCCACTGAGTTGCCCGAAGAGCGCCGGTGGATCGTCCAGAGATGCTGAACTAAACGGTGTGATCATAAGGTCCCTTAGGAAAGCCGGTATACCATCTACACTTGAACCGAGAGGTTTAGTGTCCGCTGGCGAACAAAGACCTGATGGGGTGACCATTGCATTATGGTCACATGGAAAGTCCCTAGCTTGGGGCGGTTTCGTACACAACCGCAGCTTCCTATTTACACCACAGCTCCGTTGAGCCGGGGTGGGTAGCAAAGCACGCGGACGCCAGAAAACGGTTTAAATATGCTGGACTGGAAACAAGATATATATTTGTGCCTATCGCCATGGAGACACTAGGACCATTCTGCAAGGGAATCGAAGCATTTCTCAAAGATTTAAGTAAGCGAATTCAGGAAATCACGAACGACCGAAGAGAGGGTCAATTCTTGAGGCAAGCTTTGTCCTTGGCCGTTTGCAGAGGGAACGCGGCATCTATTTTAGGCGCCATGGAGTGAACTAATTGTTTTAAAAAACTTTGCAATAATACGTTCAGACCTCACAACTGTAACCTTGTTTAACATGTAATAAATAATAATAATAATAATAATAATAATAATAATAATAATAATAATAATAATAATAATAATGCATTCGCAAGCAGCTCTGTGCATCTGGAGATACAGCTTGGGCTCGCCAAAACTTAACTATACTCTGCGCACTTCACCAGCTATTAAATGTCACGAAGATCTTCAAGCTTACGACGATACCGCAAGAAGCATTTTAGGTGAGGTATTAAACGTCGACCTGCACGATAATACTTGAAAAAGAGCAACCCTTCCAATTGCAAAAGGAGGACTTGGTATTAGATCAGCGGCGGAGCTGGCTCCCATGTGCTATGCTGCGTCTCTAATTGATTTTGGTAAACTCGCAAATACGTTGGTCGAACCAGACATCCGCCAAGGAATCACAAGAGCCAAAGACGCTGCAGAGCTAATAGCTAGATAAGAACGTCTCACACAGCATACATTGGACTCCTACAGATGCAGCGCTGCAGCTAGAGAGCTGTTAGACAGCATCCAATCTCCAGTGGAAAAAGCTGTCTTTCTGGCAGCACGGGACACATTTAGTGGGGGCTTTCTAAAGTGTCTCCCTTATCCGCAGCTGAATACCATGCTGGACAACACCTCATTCCGCATGGTAACAGCTCTTCGAATAGGTGCCCCGGTTTGCAACCCCTACAGTTGCCGCGCATGTGGTACCACAGTAGCAAAGGATAAGCTTCACCCTCTTAGCTGCATCAAAAGCCATGGTAGAGTTTCTAGACACGCTGAAATCAATGCAATTATACCTTACGCAGGGCTGGTATACCAAGCACGCTCGAGCCCAGATTAGGACTTCATGACGACAAAAGACCTGACGGTGAAACAATTCCGCTATGGGCTAACGGCAAATGTTTAGTATGGGATGCAACAGCGTCCTGTACAGTGGCTCCCCCCTATATACGCCACAGTTCACTAGAAGCGGGATGGGTTGCCGAGCGCGCAGAAGATGGGAAAAACGCAAATACTGGAAACGGGTTACATCGTAGTGCCAATATCTATGGGAACAATAGGTCCGGTAAGCAAGGGAACCAAGAGATTCATCAGTGAGCTGGGCCAACAAATTACAGATCTCACAGGGAATCGGCGCAAAGGCGAGTTTCTACGGCAACTGCTGTCGCTTGCAGTGTGCCGAGGATTGTCGGTTCCATGGAATAATATTTAGGAGCTAGGAGAAGACAAAGAGTAGACGTCCACACCTCACAATTGTAACATTTAAATAATAATAATAATATTACACGCGGAAATCAACGCAGTTTTAAAGAAGGCTCTTCGTAGAGCCGGCATACCAAGCACCCTAGAGCCCAGGTTGGGCTTCGAAGACGACAAAAGACCCGACGGCGTCACCATCCCGCCATGGTCTAAGGGCAAATGTCTAGTATGGGATGCCACGGTGTCATGTACAGTGGCTCCGTCATACTTGATGCATAGCGCTACCCGGTCAGGGTGGGTTGCCGAACATGCTGAGATCGCAAAAAAGCGCAAATACTCTGACCTAGAGAAAAGATACTACTTCGTACCCGTCGCCATGGAAACGATGGGTCCAATCAGCAAAAACACAAGTATCTTCCTCAAAGACCTAGGTATCAAAATAAGTGCTAACACGGGTGACCAGCGCGAGGGTGAGTTTCTACGTCAGCAACTCTCGCTCGCAGAGTGTAGGGGAAACGCCGCCGCTGTCACCGGCTCCATGGATTGAGGAGCGGGGGTGAGCCTAGGCGGGTACACGTGTAGATCCCACAATTGTAGGGAAACACCGAAATATTAAATAAATAATAATAATAATAATAATAATAATAATAATAATAATAATAATAATAATAATCGTCATGGATGTCGCCGAACTTAAGCAAAGACGTTAAAGAGTACTCTGCATAATACCGCAACTATCAGTAAGGAGAACTTCCGCATTGGGTGACTTGTTCTCAGCAACATGCTTAACCAAACGTTTGTTTTCTCAAAACGTTTTTCCAACTAATTGAGCGTCATCATGAGTAAAGTACTAAATAGACTACTCTTGCGGAGAATGAATGGATAAATAATTACTAAGTTAGACAGGTAACAAATCCTCGGCATCTATTCATAAATAAAACAGTTGGTACCAGCAATGGAATTGATCAGGGGCCTCCGCAGTGCCCCCAGTACCACAAAATATAACAGCACATTGAAAGACGTAAAGAAAAACAATTCCCTACTACTCATGGTCTGAAGGAGAAACAGCAATACCTCATTTTCAACGTAAGGTAAAATAACCACTCAAATCAGAAGCGCACGTTCAACATGGCAATGACTTATTAGGCTCAGCTCCATATCAGAATCAGTGTCATGGATACAGTGTGCCGTGTAGGGCGCCATCCAATTCAGGAGGTGGCCACATGTTGACTTCAGAAGCATAGCATATTGACGTACAAGACAGTTACAGACGCGACTAGGCGAAACGTTTGCAAGACGAGGAGGGAGTCGGGAAAATAGGCACTCGCTATTAAGATTTCGAAGCACCCCTTTAGGGCGGTTTATACTCTGGCATAAGCTACCCATCTGACTGCTTGAAAACATGTATGTGAGAAGATAGGCAAAGACATGGCTGAAATTAATCACAACATTTGTCGAAATGTGAGATTGTTTGAGTATACCTCAAGATCGAGCAAGATCGGAAGCAATTCGGATGGTCGCAGACAAGTTCAGCAAAGAAAGAGCCTATTTTTAGGATTTGGCCACGACTAATACAGTGTTCACAAACAGCGCCGTGCGCTTGAACGTGCAGCTTTGGGCACCAAGGTTTAGCTACACACCACGGGCAGCTTATACGTCAGCATGGATGGGCGTAATGTCTCTCAGCGGTAAGGTCTATCATCTATCTACCCAATGAGCATCACTCAAAGAAAATTCGATCAACCACTAGGATTATTCCGGCAACACCCTGGTAGATGAACACCATGACAGTGGATGAGAAAGTCCGCTGGACCACGACGCCACTATCTGGTCATATTCAGAAGAACTAAACACTTGCGATGAATTAGGTAAAACATACGTAATCTGGAGTAGAGCAAGCCTTCCTAGAAAAGAGTCTAGTCGCAGGATTAGGAGAGCTACTGACCTGGCTCCCGTCTGCTATGCCGCTTCAATGATGTACTCTGACTCTCTCGCAGACTCTCTAATTAAAAAGTCGACACGGTCAGAAAGTAAGAACGAAAAAAAAAAAGCAAAATGAGCTATCAGAGGAGTGCTTTTTTTCAGATTAATTGGAAGAACGCTCCAGTAAGCCTATACTGTCTAAGTACATACATGCAAAAAGTCATCTGGGTAATTCTAGATGCCCTCGTACACTCAGGAGATCGCACCGTGTTTTTAATGACACAAAGTCTCTTTAGCGGGGATTAGCTAAAACTACCCTCAACTCATTTCGGGACTATGTCGCACGTTTATTCGTTCTGCGTGTCGTGCTCGCTATGAGAGAGAGCTTCAGCCTGCGAGTTCTTCTAATGTAAACTATGTGGAGACGCCTTAATGGCCTACATCAAAAATAGTAAATAATAATAATAATAAATATTATTATTATTGAGTGAATTTGAATTCATATAAATAGCTATTGGTAGATCTTCTTTAGGCTTAAAGGCAACAATTTAAACGCGGCAGCGTTGATAGTGCTGCTAAGGGTGCCTTTAGCCGTTTGAATAAAGAGCGTATATGATCTCCAAATTTGAAATCGGCCAGAAACGGTTTGCTTGTCATCTAACTTTTTGTTTTCAATAAATACACGCGTTCAGTGAAGGACTTTAGACTATGCTTATGCATGGTGATTTTTGGGTTACATTTTAGGACATACCTTCAACGGTGACAGACGCCGTACTCCTTCCACAAATAACTCTTAAACACAGACACAGCTTATGTATCATTACATTAGTTCTAATAGAATGCCATTAAACACAAACCCCAGTCCGACAGTAAGAAGTCAGCCAACTGTCACTGTGTCACACTGGACCATGGTCACGGTATCTTCTAGAGACGATAGCTGCGTGAGCAAAGGTATGGACTAAACGAACGAAAGCCACCGCAGTCTTTCCATGGCACAGAAACGCCCGAAGTTAACTATAAGAAAAGTAGTAAGAGAAGTAACTTCTGCTGACTACATTCGTCGCTGGGCACTCATAGGAAACTTCTAGACTTTTTTTAGGATGCTTTGCTGAACTCTCCTTACAGACCTTATCTGGCACGCTCATAACTCCACGTCTTCCGCACTCGTCCAAACTCTCGTCGTGAAAACAGCTCATCAAGCCTTAGCGGACACGCGTCAGGTCAAGGTAATCAACTTGGATCAGTCGGTCAACGAAACGTTCTCCAGAAGGTCTCAAAGTCACGAAGATAGATGCTATTTATGGCTGGCACACACAGAGGAAAGGAAACTACGACACACACACACACACACACAGACACACAGGGTACTGCGTCCAAATAAGAGCAAACGAATACCTGTGTAGCACTGCAACGGAATCGCCTCTCGACGAGACCCAGGCCGATGTGGCGCCATCCTCAACGACTCCGCCGACCGGGTCGGAGGTCACCTTCAAGGCGGGCAGAAATCTCGACGAGCGGGTGAACACCGACCGGGTCTCGGGGGCGGTTTGTGTCGAGCGGCTCTCGACGTTGCCGCCTTCGGACGCCCCACCGCCGCACGTCGCGGCCAAACACGCCACCGACTCGGTCTGGCAGCCGGCATCGCGAGTTCGCCGAAGCACAAGATGAGGCGGCCGAGGTGGTGAAGACTGCCGCCGGTCGTCGAACATCATGCCGAGCGAGAGCTGGCGAAAATGCGCGGACAGCGGCCGAACTTGCGCGCTGAGGTCATCGCACGTCAGCTTGACGTCGTCGACCGACTCGGACGCCGCGCCGGCGCACGGAACCTCGCGGATGTTGAGCAGTTCCTCGCTCGTCGAACGCGACGTGAACGAGAGGCGTTCCAGAGACATTTTGTTGTTTTGGCAGCAGGCTGCTGTGCCAGTGTGTCATGCGCACTTCGTTGTTGTTTCGCTGATAATTTCTACTGGCGGTGGAAAAACAACACAAGCACACAGAGACACACACACACACGAAGGCTGATTGATTCGAGTCGTCGTCCCTCAGTCTGATCTCAATCCCTGATCGTAAGAACAACCTCATTAAAAATGTTTTAAATTCGATTACGTCTTGACTTTTGGTGTTGTCGCGTCGCGTTGGCGCCCCTACTATCACCACTGCGACCGTTGTTGCCGGCCGACTTCGGCCTTCGGTAGCGGAAACTCCACAACCAACGCCGGTAGCACCACCACCACCACCTCGGATTCGGCAGATTGCCTGCCGAATTCGGAATTGCTGCTGCTGCTCCTGCAATGCGATACCGATACTGCATACTTTGTGCATACGTCGTGAAGCAGAGTTTTCGCCAATGTGTGTGCATCATTTAATCTATTTGATTAGAGACGGAAATCTAGTTACTGGCAGTTGATGAGATCGTTTACAAACGACAAAATACCTACGTAGAGTCTAGGCTGGTGCGCTGAGTGAGCGGTTCGAGATCAAACGTTCGCTGTTTGTATTTCTATTTCATTAAAATAGGATTCATTCATTAGGAAAGCGTAGCTCTAGCACTCCTAGGTGAAAACATTATCGTAAGAGCTTAGAAAAGTGTGTAAATTTCGTCTGGAAGCCATTTCCGCGGAGACGTCGGTGAATGTGTGAGATAAGCAAGTTTGTTTGTTGTTGTATAAACAACACATTTCTTGTAAATGTGTGTATAACCTTAACAGTCATGACTACGTCAACGGCAAGGTTTTTAAGTTTTATTTTTATGTAGGAACGATTCCAGAAGTGTGTATATATATATATATATATATATATATATATATATATATATATTATATACAAATAATTGGAATATAATATGATAAGTTCACTAAATAAGAAAATCGTCCTCTAATAAATTATAAATTCAGTATTTCATTAATCGCCCTTAGCAGCGTCTTTTTGCTGCAAAAATGTTCTTCATCTTCTAAACCTTCTCCCACAATTGACGTACTAGCCTAATGAATGGGCGGTGGTCTCATCGCATTTAGTGTGTTGAGGGCGAATGACTTTCTATGTGCTGCTTTTTAGCGTAACTTCACTCACACATAAAAAACGCGATCCAACGTTTCTTGTCCGTTAGCTCTTTGTTAAGAAATATGTTTTTAATTTGTTGGCATAATACACAGTCAAAATTAGGATCAGTTCAGCCCAACCCAGGCTGTTCATATGCCATAATACTAGGCGAAAATATTCGGCCAGATGAGATCCAATGTACTCCCGTTCATATCGAGACACTGGGCCCCGACTTATGATCGACAAGTTTCTAAGGACTTGTCTCTCGTTCTCGCTCTCTCTCTCTCTCCCCTGCGTGCTTAAGAGTTTTTTTGCAACACAGGTTATCCCTAGACATTCAAAGTGGAAATGCGGCTACTGCTGCTGTGTTGGGGAGCCCCTAGCCATTTGGGCTGCTCGCTCCATGTGCGGAGTCGAACCCGATGGCGTGGTGCATTTGTCTGCGCCTCGCGACCGGATGAGACACATAGGTGCGCGGGTTCGAGGCCCACCGTTGCACATTTGTATTTATGGGGATCCGTCTATGAAACAATGCGAAAAGCAGTCCCATGGGCGTTAAATTATGGGTGAGAGTCAGCCCAGAAAGTATGTTTTTCCATGTCCGGAGCTTTGAGAGCTGCAGTTCCCTTATGGCTAATCGGACTGTGGTCGGACACGTTCGCGAGGGCTTAATTGTTAACGCCCAGACCAACATTTGTATATGTGAAAATGCGTGTCAATCCTATATTGGCAGTGTACCGCACCACCGTTCAGCTATTACTTCCTACTGATATCTACGGGGAGAAGAACGCCCCAGAAATACAAAATGACTACGCTTGGGCGCGGGTTTCGGAGTCGCGCGCGTATTTCAAACTGCCCGGGCCGGCTGAGGAGAGAGAGGGCACATTGCAGTGCTGACCAATCACCAAACGTTACACCCAGCCATGTTTTTTTTTTGTTTTAAAGATTCGTGTGCTTGACGGCCATCACTGCCGTTGACACTGCAGACTACAAATTGCTGCTCGGCAATGACCAAAAATCCGACCGGCCCAACAACAACAACAATAAGATTGCTGTCAGCACTATCAACAACAAGACGTCACTACCAGCACCATGTCATTCATCATCAGATCACCATCAACGACATCGTCAAAATATGTTGTGAACAACAATAACAATACTTCAACAGAACGACAAAATCCAAGATGGCACCAGAGTAGCCAAACCGCGCGGCGTCTGCTGCTGCTGCTGCTAGAATTAATAAAGTCATCGGCTAACTTCGGACAAACAGATACGCAAACATGTCCTTTCTCTCTTTCTCTGGCTGTTTCTCTCCCTAAAAGTCGTTTCTCTCAGCAGAGAAGCATCGCTCTCTCTCTCTCTCTCTCTCTCTGGTGCAAGACGCTTCGTCGCGCAGGTCTCTCGTCTGTCCGGCGGGATGTTTTCGCCATCTAGCTTGTTGTACACTCATTGCTGCGGCTTATTCTGTCGGTGGGTGTCGGTGTTTGAGTCTGTTTGTATGTGTGTGTCTGGTCAATGATGATAGACATCGGCTCGATCGGTTAATTGTATCTTGAATGCATATACATGTACACGTCGATTAATAATAAATAGTGGTCCGGTCCCTCTGTATGATCTCTGAATGAACGGATGAATGAATTAAGGGAGGGAGGAAGGCAGGGACGGATAGCCGTCGAGATCGACATAGATGAATTGTATGTGTGCGTTAAGAGCAAGACAAGAGAGAGAGAGAGAGAACGCCTGCAATCGAGAACTTTCTCTCGTACGATACTGAATTGATATATATATATATATATATATATCGGAGGTTGTGGTACTTGATATTGTGTTGTGGTTGTTGATGTTGTTGTTACTGTCGTCGTAGATCGTCTACCTTGAACAACAACAGCAACAACAACAACAACAACACCGATAACATCTTTGCCGCCGCTGCTGTCGTCCGCAGGTGGAGACGGTCGTCTGTCTGTCGTCTGTCGTCTGTTCATGGTTTCTGCTCATAGTCGTTCAATTGACACACATCGTCGTTTATGGCTGCAGTAGCACTAGCAATAACATTTAAAAAAACAATATAAATCACTATAGCCATGAAATGATCGATCGTGGCTCGTGTTCCTGTGTTGTTGTTGTTGTTGCTCTTCTTGCAGAAGGTGCAGTAGTCATAAGTAGGTCGTAAAAAGACGACAGAAGCAGAAACTCGACAACAAAAAAAACGCCTGCTCTATTCGTTTTTCGCTGCTCGCACACAACGACCATCAACGAAAAGAACTCATTCCGTCTCAACCAGAACAACAACAACAACAACAACAACAGCATCATTTGCAGCAGAAGTATCAACATCCCAAGCAAGCGGGGTTGAGCAACAACGAAAAGCGACTTGGAAACATCGGAGCTGTGGAATAATAATAATCTGAACGCTGAGCATGATAGTGACTAGTGGTGTTGGTGGTGCTGCTGCTGCTGTTGCTGATAATCATGATGATGAATGTTGTTGTTGTTGTCAACGTCGTCAATAAGTGAGTGCGAAAGAGAGAGAGAGATAGAGAGACAGACAGTGAATCTCTTGTTGTTGTTATTGTTGTTGTATCTAGTTGTAACTAGATGAATAGTAGTAGTAGTAGTTATGGAGTGTTTGATCTGATGACGGCTGACACGGCTGCTCGGTGTTTCGTATTACGACGACCCCGTCATCAATCCACCTAGCTAGCTATTATACGTATCGATTTGCTACTGATCTATGTGTGTATCAGAGAGCGTTTGTATTTGCGCCATCATTTCACCGCCGCCACTCTGCTGCCTATTTCTACTGGTTGGCCATTCTCTAAGTCGGGAATGACGCTAGCCGCTGAGTCCTCCACTTCAGAGAGTCGATCAATCGAAAGCCGAAAGTCAGCGAGCTTTCGGCTCCAGTCAACAGCCAGCAGTCAATCAGTTAGTCAGTTAGTTAATTATTATTAGCCGATAGTCAATTAGCCGTGAGTCAATCATGTTCTCCTTCATGATGTGTTCGTCTTTGTCATTGTCATTGTCGTCGTCATTATCGTTGTCGTCGTTGTCGTCGTCGTCTGCCGTTCATCCGACAGCAGAAGCAGCCACAACAACAACAACAACAACCGACACAACATCATCACCAGGCTGTGAGGTAGCCTATGAGTAGATGCAGCCCGCGGTCTGTGCTGCTGCTGCTAAGTGGAAGACTGTGGTAGTAGTGGTGTAGACGATAGTGGTCGTCGCCGTGGTCGTGGTCGTGGTCGTTGTCGTTGTGGCTAATTAGTTCATTAGTTAGCTCGACAATTAAGTTTTGTTAGACTTCGTCTCCAATCAACTCAACGACAACGACGCCGACGACGACGCGGCGGCCAAAACAGCCGCGCAAGTACGTGAACAATTCCTTCCTGGCAAATCGACCCAGGAGGGATAGTGTCGTGCGTGCAGGCAAGCACGCAGAGAAGAAAGCAAAGATAGGAGAAGCAGAGAGAGAGCATCTTCCTCCCTCTTGGGGCCTCTCGTTGTTCCCAACTTCCTCCCGTTGTTGAGTTGCCGGCGGGAGAACCCGAGGTTTGCACCGAAACAACAGCCTGATCGACCCAGCGCCAGTAACAAACCAAGAACGAGAGACACAGAAAAAGAGAGAGGAGAGCTACTAAAAGAGAGAAATAGTTCGCGATGTTGTGCTGGTTGTGCTCTGGCGGCGGGAACACGCCCTCGCTCACTCAAGACAGGACAGCCCGTGCTAACGTGCTGCATTGCAATCCGAATTGAGACGGCACAGGAGGAGGTAAGGTTCATTCTCTCCAGGAGGTAGGAAACGAAGGAAACAAAGAAAGACAGACAGACAGACAGAAAGACAACAACGAGCTGTAATTTTTTTCATCGTACAGCAACAACAACATTGTCTTGTACAACAACAACAACAACAACATTGTCTTGTACAACAACAACAACAACATTGTCTTGTACAACAACAACAACAACATTGTCTTGTACAACAACAACAACAACAACATTGTCTTGTACAACAACAATCATTATCATCATCATCATCATCATCGTGGTCATCGGCATTGTCAAAGACGTGTTCTTATTGTTGATATTGTTGTTGTGGTTGTTGTTGTTGTCGTCGGCGGTTTGCCGATGTAGGCGCGTACACGACCATAACATCACGAAGACGACGACGACAACAGTGGCATCGCCGCCTCCAGAAACACAACAAACAGAGGACAGCAAAGAGAACATCAACAAGCTCATCAAGCAGCTTGAACTGTTAACGCTGACCACGACGGCCACAGAGGTACCTACCACTCGTAGCCGTTCGCAGATGTAGACGTAAACAGCAGCAGCAACAACAACAACAATAGAAAACAATAGAGAGCACAAAACGCGACGACTCGTCAGCGCAGTCGAACGATATTGGTTGGTTATCAGGCAGCAACAGTAGAAGCAACAGAAGCGAATTCAGCAACAGTAAAAGCAACAACAGCTTGTTATTGCTTGCTGCAGTAACACCAGCACAGCAGCAGCAGCAACAACAACAACGACAACAACAACAACAAAAACACAAACACAAATAGGGAAAGACGACAGACAAAACAGTCTGTGCCGGACACGGTCGTCGGAAGCAGATAGGACAGCACCTATAGTTAATGATTGGTTAATTACCTGCTAGATCGCCTTTCGAACATTGCAGTTTGTTTGGCTTTGTTATAACAACAACATACTACTACTACAACTACTACTACTACTTACTACTACTACTACTGCTACTACTATTACGACAACAACAAGAATAACACAAAATATGTATAGACCGAGAGAGGCAGAGAATAAGGCGACGACTACCGCTGACAGAGTAGTTGATTGTAGTTGTTGTGTGGAGTAGAATAATTATCGTGGATTCTGCTAACATTGTTGTCGTTACTGTTCTTCTTGGTGCGTATTGTTGTTACTATTGGAGGTGATCGCGCTCTAGTTGTGCTGCCGGTGCGACTGGTGGTACTGGAGATCCTCGAACTGGTGATTACCGGAGATCCTCGAACTGGGGTGGTACCGGAGATCCTCGAACTGGGGTGATACCGGAGATCCTCGAACTAGGCCGGTACCGAAGATCCTCGAACTGGGGTGGTACCGAAGATCCTCGAACTGGGCTGGTTCCGGGCGACCCTCGAGCCAGTTGATGGTGGTACTGGAGATCCTCGAGCTGGTTGGTTGGTGGTGATACTGAAGATTCTCGAGCTGGTTGTTGGCGGCGGTACCCGGCGATCCCCCTCGGCCTGCGGCCCTGCTAGATGTAGTGCTGGACGTGATCTTCGAGAGTCTTAATTTAAGGTGGATGAGGTTGTGGTAGTGGACGTGGTGGTTGTTGTTGTGGTTGTAGTCGTCGTCGTCCCCGTGGTGAGGGTGAAGGGACTTTGTTGTTATTGTGATTATTGTTATTGTTGTTGTTGTTGTGCCATCACCGTCGCTGTGGCCGCTCCCGCTGCCGCCAACGTCGTCGCCGGACACCGAAATCCGGACGTGCCGTGTTTGTGTGTGAGACGGAGATCGGCAGTGCGATCAGCGGGTCGACAATGGACGAAGCGGCTGTTTCCCGCAAACTGACGTCAATCGACCTGTCGCAGGAGTGTGTCGAGACCTTGTCGCTGTGGGTGCTACACCACAAACAACACAGCGATCTCATCGCACACGTCTGGATCAAGTGTCTCCGAAAAGGTGAGCGAGCGCGCTCGTCTCGAGCTGAACGTTCGTGGGTGGTGGTGGTGGTGTCCATGGGCGAGCCATCATCGCACCACCCACCGTTCGAGTCGAACACTATTCAAATCGATACAGCAACCAACCAACCAACCAACCTATCAGTCGACCAACGGACTATCCAGCTAACTAACAACCATCGATCGCCTCGCGATGAAGATGGCAATATTACTAATACTAATATAATAGTATCCGTTTTAGAGCAATTATTTTTGCTTGCTATTAATATGTGCTAAAAAAGTTTTCGGGCTGACCCTCAGCCAAGATTTAACGTCCACGGAACTGTTTTTCACATTGCTTCATAGACGGACCCCCATAAATACAAATGTGCAACGGTGGGGTTCGAACCCGCGCACCTGCTATGTGTCTCATCCGGTTGCGAGGCGCAGACCTAAGCCACCACGCCACCGGGCTCGACTATTAATATGTGCTACAGATATCACTACTATTACTAACATATTAATTATATAATATTTACGGTATTATTTGTAGTTTTGTTTTGCCTGGAAGGTTTCGGAGATGCAAGTTGGGCATGCGTCAGTAGCAGCCTGCGTGAATAGTGTGCGACTGACAAACCCACTAAACCCGGATTTCTCTCCCCACCTGCCCAGGCTCGGTTACACTTGGCATTACTGTGGCGTCATGGAAGAGGCGTTTCTGCCATTCTCCTTGATGCAGCTATGAATCTGCTATTCCACTGCATATAGACATGCATCTAGATAGGGCGCTTATGCCAAGGTCTACACTGTCCTGAAGGGGTGCGTCAAGACCTCGAGGGTCTGGCTCCGCTTCTCCTTCCACTCTTATCTTTCTCGGGTCCTCGTCTCGACCTTTCTCCAGAAGCTGCGGCGTGAAGAGCTCTCCTGCCTAGCGGTCTCTTGGCTGTCTTGAGCTTCAAAATAGCTTCGAACAAGTCCGTCGCTTCTTCCCACGTTTGCGTCGAGGTCGTTATGTAGCTAAAAACCTCATTGATGGTGGTGAAGGCTCACGGCCGTACTGCTCGTGCACTTTGCCTCATTTTGCCTCAACTCCCCGTGGCGGCAGTCGTACTTCATCCTGAGGCACGATCAGACTCTTGATTCAGCTCCCCATGGTGACCCCGGATGCGTCTGCCAGACCTCGACTGTGGCGAGATCCAGCTTTCCCTCCAGAAATATTTTGTTTCTTTCTCCCGTCAGTAGGTCCTATGGCAGCATCTTACCTAGAACTAAGAGAACTTCGGTCGAGACCGTCCGGTACGCCCAGCTTACCTGATTTCTAGTGTCCGTTTGGCCAACCTTAGTGCATTCCTATTTTTCCTCATCCGTCCAAACATGCGTCGCGTAGACAGCCGATGATTCGGCAACCGATGCTAGTAGCCCTCGGTGCCCACCGGATACTACTCTAATCATCTTGGCATCATTTGATATTGTTTGTATTAATATTATTATTGTGTTATTATCACGATAGCTGATGATGGTAGTCATATCTATAGCATTGATAGTGTTCATTAGATGAACGCTTTTTCTCAACGTTCACTTAATGCATTCACTAATTGAGTCAAGCATTGACTCTACTCAAACGTCGGTTAGATAAACGATGTTTTGAATCTGTTTCCAACTATAGATGCAGACAAGCGAGCAAATACATTGCTTTGCCCGTCTACGGCGCCTGTCCGGATCAAAGCTCACATACATCTCACTTCAGCCTGACCTTGACTTCCTTCAGTCGTGGCAACACAGTCACGCACCGCGTTTATTTACCGTTTGTCAAGTCGAACTCTTAATTAATCGGCTGTTTATCTGCTGCCTGTTTATATTCTGCACTGTCTAACCGAACTTACCACCGCAACATAGTTATTAGCTCGGTAATTTGTTAATTGAGTCTTCGATCGTTTTCCTTATCTCGCTAGGTTGGTACAACGGTACTCAAGCTGGTCGGATCAGAGATTGCGAGCATGTGGGCCATTGTGCAGAGCTGCCACTCAATATATATCTATGTCTATGCTTCCTAGGTACAGGCGGTGAAGTATGTATATCTATAGTTTGGGCATATTCACATGATTTATTTACACACCAGATTAGGTAAGATTTACAATAGTACGGTCGATATCACTACAGCCTCGTAATGATATTAATATTAATTTTTAAAATTTAATAATAATACTAGTTTGGGCATATGAAGTACGTATCTATAGAGATAGGGGAGGTTAAAATGATCCACACGACGACCGTCCAGTTACCAATGAGAGCCGAATAGTAGCTGGGTAGCTGAAGTATGATATGAGTGTATGTCTTGATGATTGTATGGCGTTGATATGATTGTATTTAATCTTTGTTAAGTCAGAGACAATCGTTGTGGAGTTTTTTTTATAAATATTTGCATGATTGCTGAGATTTGTAGTTGTTGTCTGGTATTACATCATCTAGCATCACTGGCATTACCACCTCTAGCACTATTACTCGTATTAACAATCGTAATGGGATCAAAAGTCTTAGCAGACAGCAATGTTTCCTATACGTGGACACACTCACAAGTGAGATTGATCTCCCTCAATGGGTTTGGCACAGCTGGCCATGGCCTCTACGAGCAGCTCTTGTCGGTCGTGGTGGCAAAACTCGAAAAATGATCTGTTCAAATTCAGCCAGTCGTGCCCTCGTGTTCGATCACCCTACAGAACGGTGGTTTATATGTGCTCCTGTGGTGTTTCGCTACCGTGAAGTAACTATCAAGAATCCTTTGAGGCAGCGCGTATCAATTTATTTATGTCTAGCGTATATATATATATATATATATATATATATATATATATATATATATATATATACATATATATATTTATTATTTATTATATATATATATACACATATATTTACCGAGACGTCTGTCTCAAGTGTGTGTTTTTAAAAAAAAAAAAATATATATATATATATATATTTTTTTTTTTTTTTTTTTATATATACACACTTGAGACAGACGTCTCGGTAAATATATGTGTCACAGTATAGCCGGTCACGGCAATATTTCATCATTATAAGACTCATGACATCAATTAACAATGACAATACTTATTATGGTATGGAACCGAAGTTATAGAGTCATATGCACTTGTATATGACTTTATGACTTCGGTTGAACGGGAAATCGATTGTGATGAATGGAAATCATTAATCCAGACATGTCCTGCGTACACGCAGTACGGTTGTATATATATACATATATATATACATATATATATATATATATATATATATATATATGTATATATATATGTATATATATATATATATATATATATATATATACATATATATATATGCATATATATATATACTAATATATATATATGCATATATATATATATATATATATATATATATATATATATATGTATAT